>JACDRP010001030.1:0-15297 GCA_013841185.1 Hycleus phaleratus | reverse complement strand
TCCAACGCAAAATAGGAAAAAAAACTTACCAGATATTATGCAATCTTAGAATTTCTAATTTGTATTGACGGGTAAACTCTACTCCATATTATTATTTTCCAGTATTGCAGGCCGAATAGAGTAAACTGCACTGTCATTGAAAAAAAATTTAACTAAATTTTCTTTCTGTTACAAAATTATAGGTTGTCAAATTTAATATTTTAAAAGTTTCTAAATTTTCATACCAACTTACGAGAGAAAAAGAGACCAGTATGTCAAATGAGTATTAACAGTTGCACCAACAGAAAATATAACGCTATCTCTGTCTATCTTATAAGTTGAAACCATCGACTATTGGGGATTTTTGAGAGCGTTGGGAATTTCAGATAACCTTCTCAAATGTTGTTTCGAAATTTTGTAGCAGAAATTAAATTTAGTTTAAATAATTTCTTTTTTGTTCTCTACTTTATCAACAGTTGAAGAACTTCTGATAAATATTTAAATATTCGAATATAAAATCAAATTCTCATCTGAAATGAGAAACGAAACAAACGTGATTGATGAGCGTAAAAATTAAATCAAAAATATCAAAATTATGGGAGTTTTTCAGTTTTTCTACAGAAAAGCGAATCATTTTCACGGATATTAATAGAATTTTCAATTAATTGTATTAGAAAAATTTCAGTTTTATAATTTTCCAGGCGATAATTGTTAAATTCCCCAACTCCATTTCTCTAATGAACCGCTACTAATTACTCGTTTATCTCCCTTAAAAACACCCAAATTGAATAAAATTACAATTATTATTTGTTTACTGTTATCAAAAATATGTTGGGATATTTTCATATCATCCCATATTTTTCAATAAACAACCCTAGAGAAACAATCTCTAAACGTTTTTATTTTTCCGCCCATTTTCCACCACCCACCCTAAAGCTATACTAGCGAATAAACTACACCCCATCAAAACATTATGCAACCCCTATATCGTGCAGGTATTAAAAATAAACAATCACACCTGGCGCTATTTAAATCAACAATTTTTTCTCTATGGATCGCGTATAATAATAATAATACCGTAAAAGCTTGACAATAAAGCTCTACTATACTAGTGCCATCTAGTAGTGGATAGCTTATTTAACGATTAAATATGGTTGCCTATGGTCAGGGGCAATTCGAATCAACCCTCTAGAGACTTTTAACAGGGTAGCTGAAGGGTGATTTATAGTTTAATTTGAATTATCGTCTCGGTGGTGGCGATATTTCATTGTTTTATTTATTTGTTTTCTAGGTGGTAGTTTTGAAATAAAGCGCCGTGTTTTTTTTGTAATAGATTTAATTTAAATACACACTGAAATAGGAGTTCAGTATAGGAACACGATTAATATTGTAAATTTTGAGTGCAGCCCCATACGAACGCCGTGTCGTGCTACAGCCATATCGTTTGAAATAAATAAAAAATATTCGAAATAACATTTTTTTGTTTGTTTTTGATCAACATTAATAGTTACAATTACATTGACTTTTTAATTAATTAATTTTTATTAATTCGGGCATAGTGCCGTAAATGCTAATGAACAGACCCTGGTCCACTGTTATTACTAAATATTGCATTACAAAATCAACAAGACCAGCCATCGTATTCGGTTGTTTGTTTTCGTTCGATTTCTCAACGAATTTGTTTATTTCTTTTAATTTTTTACTGGAATAAGATGGCTTGTCTGTCGTAATGAGTTTACTTTTAGGAATCGTCCTCGGTGAATTAATAGATTAAATTTGACCCTGAATTAAACCTATATAAGTACTGTTTTTTATCGGTTTGTATCTAACACCAACATGGAGAATATGTTTGGAACATGTATTTCTATACAATTATGTATTATAAGGACGCTATACATTAATTGGAAATTAAGTTTTGTACAAAGATTATGAATTGGGCGTTTACAACGGCAATACTGCATCTATTTTTGTTAATTTTTACGGAATTATTTACAATTACAGTCGACACTACTGGCCTGAAAATGATATGATTAGGGAATGTACACAGTGGACCCGAGACGGCGACAACTCGACAGCCATTTCGACGATTTTTGTCAAACTAACTGTCTTGTTCAGCAATCTAGAGCCCTCAGTCTCAAAACAACAACCTACCAAACTAATTATACAAATATACAATAATAATGATAATAATATTAATAAACAATAATCAATAATAATTACGAAAGATAAACAGTGCTTTGGTATCAGTTACATCGAACAAGAAACGATACAGGCCCAATCAGACGGACTTTCGGATGTTCAGTCTGATAGCGCCCGATTCGTTCGCCCCCTTAATAATAATAAAAACGAAATAATGACAATAATTATTTAAAAATAGATTGCCAATTAACTTGGGTAATAAACAAACAATTTCCTCATATTTGGGATAATCAACACTATTTTAATAAAAAAGACGTGGTGTTGTCCATCACTGGATTATAATCGAAATAAACAAGAATTTGCTAAATGTCTTTAATCAGGACTAGGTCAGTATGTGAGACTTGGGGGCGGTGGTGGTAAACGTAATCCGCCCCATGGAAAGAGTCATGTTGCCTCTTTGGAGGCGATGCTAGCTGATGAATCCTCATCACCGGACAACATCGGCATTGTTGATAATAAATGACCTTTGCCCTGATTCACCACACATTTCCTCATATGTTTCTCTAATGTTGATGGTACAGAGAAGGGCATTTCACAAAATCGACACCGATACACATCTTTACCAATACGACCGTGCGTCTTCATATGCCGTGTTAATTTCGAACTTTGTGCACATGCATACGAACACAATTCACATTTGTACGGTTTTTCGCCAGTGTGCGAACGTCGATGCACTGTTAAATTCGAACAGTTTTTGAACACTTTACCGCAAAATTCGCATGTATCATTGCGCCGGCTGGTTTCCTTTTTGATCAACGGATTCGGCAATAGTGCACTGGGCCCAGCTAGACTTTTATTCTCGCGCGGCAAACCCGGCAACCACCAATCGCCCCGTTCCAAATCCAATTTCAAACGTTTCGACGCCTCATACGAATCGTTGAACGGCGGAAATAACGGCAATGGTTGCGGCGGTGGGCCTGGTAGTAGGCCTTTAGCGAATTCTTCGCGCAATTTCAACTGATTTGCCAAAGTTGTACTATTATTATTATCACGATCTTTATTAGCTAATTGCAATTTTAACGCAGTATTTGATTCTTGTAATGCTTGTTTATAAGCTTCACTATATTGAGCTATATTACTTAAACCGAATTTATCCATCAATTCGCCGACTAGAGAAGCCGAAGGGTTCGTATTTTTCGATTGCGTTTGGCTAGGTACACTCAAATCTTCCGCTTCCTCCTCGTCAAGCTCCTCTTCTTCATCTTCCTCCTCTTCAACTTCCTCCTCTTCTTCACTATCATCACCATCGAGGGTTTCGACAGATCCTGCATTACTCGTCCTGTCTTCCGGTGTCCGATGAATCTTCATGTGGCGTTTTAATTTCGAACTTTGCGCACAAGCATGATCGCAAACCGTACATTTGTACGGTAAATCACCAGTGTGAGTCCGTCGATGGACTTCTAAATTATTTTGAAAGCGGAATTTTTTACCACAATAATCACAAGCATGGACTGCGTCCGTTGCTGAATTGGAATTTCGCGGTGAACCCGGCTTACCTGGTGGCGTTGAAGCTGCCCGGGGTGTTGCTGTTAGTTGTTGGACATCGTCTTTGGCCGGGGGTGAAGTACTTGGAGGTCTGCTACCACCACTATTACTACTGCTATTGATATTGCTACTGTTGTTGTTATTATTGTTGTTGTTGTTATTGTTGTTGTTATTATTGTTGTTATTACTAGTACTATTACTGCTGGTGCTACTATTATTGCTGGTGTTGATGTTGTTGTTATTGTTGTTATTATTGTTGTTGTTGTTATTGTTTGGGAGAGTCGTGGGCGGCAATTGCGAGGGCGATGGACTTGTAAATGGCGGTGAGTGCTTCCGGGGTGACGGCGAGCCCGCCTGTGCCGATCCCGGGCTGGTTGTGCCAGCTAGTTGCCTCAACCGCTGTGAGTAAAAATCCAATTGTGGTTCTAACGATAAAGGTTGATTCGGTGTTGTACGTTCTCTAGGGGGTATTCCTGTTGTTGTTGTTGTACGTTCAGCAGGCGATGGAAAACTAGTTGTATGCGGCGGTGGTACACTTTGGGCAGCAACAGCGGCCGCAGCGGCTGCTAAATTTAGACCGTGATGTCTGAATTGTTCACTAACTAGTTGATCGATGCGATAATGATGCTCCGGTCGCGAGAACAAGGGAGCTGGAGGAACTGGACCGTGATTTAAAGGAGGTAAAGGTAGTCGAAGTAATCCCCCGACACCGAATGGATTATGTAGTTCAGGGGGTGGTAATAGATGATGACGCATACTAGGTGGTGGTGGTGGGCCGCCACCTGAAGAACAACCCGATGAACTACTACTGGCACTACTTGTACTATGATTGTTGTTATTATTATTATTATTGTTGTTATTATTACTGCTACTACTGCTACCACTGCTGCCTTTACTGCTAGTTGGTGAACTTTCCATGTAGATTTTTATACCATGGGAGTGTTGGACATGTTGCACAAGGCGCCAAGCTGAATGCAATCTAGCCTTGCACGTGCAACAGACATAATTACTAGGCTCTGAAACAATGAAAACACCTCATAAATATGACTATCAACTATATTGAGGATCGATGATGGCGGTGGTGATGATAGAAAAACGATTATTGCAAAATCATGACAACGATGATTATTATCGATATCTACATACATTACAACTAATATAACTACAAATATGTACATACATTAACGGTTCAATTAAGGACACTTGTATCGAGTAATGATTCTACCTATAAAACATACATAACATTTTTCTCTATACATACATCTATGTATAAATATAAATCACAACATCGGTTGTTGTGAATGTTTCCTGCGGAGAATTTAAAATTTCGTGGTACACCGCACCCATCTAAATTTCAACCCATATATTCTTCGACATCTAGCCACATTGTATATCGCCTGTGAAATTCCAACTAGTGAAAAGCAATTTGACTGTCCATATCACAGCAGCAGTGGCGATTCACCACCACATGTGGCCAGATGTTGGCGGGCCATTACCGCCGCCCTTGTTGCAACAAAAATAATAATACAGTGGCGAAAATCGGGATGAAAAATTGTTTGGACATTTTACGTTTTTCAAAATTCCACCAACATTGTAAGGGTGTGCCGTACGTGTCATGACTTTGAATCTCTATTGCGCTAAAAGTCCGTCAGACGGGGGCGGTGGATTCACACAAACACACACACATATTCTAAGACCAAGACGCTCCTTTATCATGGACATAGTTGACAATAAGGCGGAAGTATGGATAAGTGAACATCTCACGAGGTCAAATCCAAGACAGCGGAAGTTATATTGTAATAATACAGCCGATGATCGGTGGTTGAAAACGACTGCCATAATCATTCAACAAATTGATTTGACGATTTTCTCCTATTGTTTTATAAAGGTTGGTAATTTTAGCGAAATCGATTTTCGGTTAAATGGTGTGCCCGGTTCATACCGGACGTCGTGGAAACGGAAATAGTAGCGACTTCCGGTTTGCAACATGACTCTGGGCAATTCCGACGATATTTCAGAAGGAAAACTGACAAACACTCAAACTTACGCAGAAATCAACAATGTATTCATAATCCGGTAAATGAGAACATTTTATAATAAACGAATCATTTACAGGTATAAATAATGTCACGGGTGAGGTACAGATACATGCTTGTAGTTGATAATTAAGGCCGTAATAAGATAGTTTGACATAAATAATGAGATGCAGGCACGTTCGAATGATGGTTTAAATGAAAAGGCGCGTGTTCATGTAGGAATAACCATACAATGAAACATTAGCATGCGTGGAACTGCTTATTGTAAAAAATCAAAGGTAGGAAAACAAGAAATGAGAATATTCCATAAGTAAATCAAACAAACACAACACAAGAACGTACAAATCAAATCGTAAATAAATCAAATAATCTGCTTGTCTGTAACTGTTGTTGATAATTTTTATTTTCAAATAGACCCCAAACATATTAAATTTAGAATAGGGTAACAAAATACACGATTATGAATTTCACCACAATGCAACAAATGTTATCGATAGACGGCTGTAAATCAATCAAAATCGAAATTTATTTTTTAATAAATATTTGAAACAAGCCGATGACATTTGCGCTTCGGGCAAATCTCAACTTTCTACTAATATTTCAAAATTCACATAATTTTAAAAGCTTATACAAAAACATTATTTATGCTTGTACAGATTCCGAAACGATAATTTCTTTTATATGCGGCCTTTTGTACGCTTTGATCCTCTTCTTTCATATACATCCATTAGTCCAGCCTGCTGTCTTTAGAATTTCAAGTCACGGTCATCCGTGGAGGAGGCGGTGGTGGTGGCTTAAAACCACCCTTACATTTGCATGCATTTAAAATGTGGCCACGGATCCGAGAACACAAAAGACTCGACGATTATTTATCACAGAAAGAACGAAAGGAAGACAGATAGATGGATAGATATGGAATGGGTAAAAAGGATAGTTGTACGATCTTTAAAGCTATATGGTCGGACTCGTATTAAGGCATCTACGTGCTATAACGCTATGGACATTGTACAAAAAAGACGGAGCTTAAAAATTTGAATATCGCGGTCATTTCGCTCTTATCACAACATTAAGGAAATAATCTATTGGGTCTTTTGACGGATGACCCTCTCGACGACGGGAATTTATAGTTATCGTTTATTATTATAGGGTAGGTAGTTTTGAATCTATTCATCTCTGAGATGATAATAAAATATTACCAAAGATAATAATGAATGAAATAAGCTAAAAAACGGCTTTATAGACTAGTTTGATTAATGGTAGCAGCTTAAAAAAAGGGTTACTTAACAGTGTCAGGTATTTAAGCATTATGTTGAGCACGCGTCCTACCGGTTCCTATCATCTGTTCATCTCAATTATGTGCCGGTCGTGAGCATCTTTTTTGTGGACAACACGCGTGGACAAGACAACAGCCGACGAAAAGGGGCTACTAATTTGAATAAATTGTCAGCTAGATTTTATAAATATGATCCATTTGTGTGCGTCTTATTTTGAGTTTATTTCTCCAATTTTTCCACTCACTGTCATTTCTAGTAACCGAATCCTATTTCTTGCAATGTCCGTGTCAAATGTCTTCAACCCGCGGCGTTTAAATTAACAAACTGTCATTCTTACTGTTACACAACCCGTCCTCTCTTCATTCTATTCGCTCTAACACACTCACCCCCAACTCTCAACGCCTAAAGCCGGCCGTCACTTGGAATATTCAATAACTTTGCCAACCGTATGTGCACCTCTACATGGAGAGGACTCCCCGGGACGAACTTAAAAATTCCGAACGAAAAAATTTTCGAAAAGAACCACAGTAATCTCTCAATTTAACGATGCAAAAACTATTCCCCCTCATATATCAACTAGAGGCTATTGTTTGAAAATCCCAGATTACGTCATCAAATCCTGACTGAATAACTGACCAACAGCCCCCGGTTTGATAATAGGAGAAATTTAAAATTTCATCGTACGGTTGTATGATTCAATTAAAAACAATGAAAAAAGGGAGAAGTGTTTCACATATGGCCAGTAAGGGTTGACATTTAGGAAAACTGGACAATAACTGTCCCCCGCATAATCGGAACAAAGATCTCGGATCAATTGTTGTTCTGGTTGCGACATGCAAACAAGCCCCGATAATGTGGACGGATAGTTTTTGTATGACAATAGGTGAAAACTGGGACATATTTATTTATTAATTGATAGAACCGAGCCCTTTGAACTTCACAGATCTAGGACGATATGACGCAAACTATAATCCAACACCTGTACTTGTGTTTAATGAGACAAAGATCTTGATAAAATACCATCGTCGCCTCCGGCTAGATCCTTGATCCGAAAAAATAAAACCGAAAGTCTAAATGAATTGAAAAATCGAACTTACCGCTATGTGTTGTATTGGATTCAGCATCGGCGAATTCAGTTCGTGATTTTTTACATTGACTGCTCTCCTCGGTGGTGTCCATCCGTTCTTGTTTAATATCCGGCTTGATATCTTCACCATCTTCCAAACTGGACGATGTTAGCGGCGAGGCAGAGGCTCGACGTTTCGGCGTCGACGATGCCGCCCCATCCACACACAAATCCCCGGGTGCTGGGAGTCGTGGCGATGCCGGTGGTGGCGTATGCACCCGACTACCGGACGCTTTCTTGCTGGTAATCGGCGCTGATATGCTCGGCCGTCGCGTATTTATCGTCGATAATGGTAGAGCACCATCGTCGTTGTCCCGTTCTCTGTCCGTATTCGAAAAACATTGACCGAAATTCTCTTTGTTGCATGTGGTGATTTTGTGTTGTATAAAACGGACAATATCGGATAGAGCGAACGGTTTCTGGCATACACCACATGTTAGAATGTCTTGATGAGTATCGGTAGTTGAACCACCACCGTCTGCGTCTGCTGTAAATAAAAAATAATAATTTTTATAGAGTCGATTATAATGCGAGAATCGAGATCGATCTTGTATTTTTCGGGTATCGATTTCTATAAACAGCTGCAAATTCATTTCGAGCACCCCCTGATGCGACCGGGTGTCGTAATGACACTCGACGAACAACCCCTTCGCCCCGCTAATAACTCGACCCCTACAGGGATTAGCAATCACCAGCTTCGTTGATTCACAATTTTTAATTGTTTGTCTTAACGGGGCGTCTTGTTTGTCGGTTTATTGTCGGTAAGCTATTAACACAAATGCGTACAATTTTTTTTATTAATCCTCAATTAAAACCGAATCAATTAATCAACGAACGATTTATAGGTGTGCTCGTGGAGTTTTTTCCCATCCAACCCCAGTCCGGTGGCGACTACCCCTTCAACTGACCGCACCCGGATTGACCAATAACAGAACGCTAGGGGTTGTTCGCATACGTGTCATTGGTTGACGATTCGGACAATGGTCAGTTGCAGTAGCGGAATAAAGTTTGGAATTGATTTATCCATATCGAGATATGTTTTCGGTTCAATTTACCAGTCAATAGTGAGATAATACAAACTGTAACAGATATATAGATATGAAATTGGCTATTTTCCCGACTATTACTGGACCAATATATATTGTAATGTATTCTATTGGTCTTTGATAAGGGGCCGATCGATTCGAAAAGTTTTGTTGTCGAGACACAAACAAAATTGGTGGTTTTAATTAAGCGAATTTTGTATATAAAAATTTTCCAAATAGAGTGACAATATTGATTTCGGCTTATGGTGAGAGCGTTACTAATAAGAGGCCGTTTTATTGGCGTTGGGGGTGATTTGTTGATCAGACTAGAGGGGCAACGATTCAGTCAAGTACTACAGGGGCCAAATGTCCTTGTTTACCACCACCATCGTCATATTTTGTCATATTGTTGTTCACCATTCTGTTCTAATTTCATTCTTGCGAATTATGTCGTGTTAGTCAATAGAATCATTGGATTATCTTATTTTTCGGCAATGTGACAACCTAACCCAAGAGAATCACACAAATATGATTACTGACCACCTTATCAAGAAAAAAATACTGGCTTGATCTTGTTATTGTCTCTGTGTTTCCGAGTTTTTCGATGGAGCGCGTCTATTAGCCGTCGGCGGCGTCTCTTTTCTCAATAGATGAGACGACGGACGTCGACTTGTCGTCCCCGAGGATGGGGACCTTATAATGCTTTTGTTTCGGTTTGCACGTTAATCAATATTTCCTTCTAAAGTTTAAAGGAAACTAAGAACAAAAACGCCCTTGGCTACGTTCGGACAATACCAATAGTAGACGACGGGGCCGTTGTTTGTACTATTGTAATGTGGTCCATACATGTATACTACACACCCCAGTCCGCACCTGGACATTTGGAATGGCGACGAAGGGTTGTTTAATTGACTATGTATACGTAGAAACAACCGTTTATTAAAACAAAATCAAGAAATGAAATAAGCAGCGAAAATATCCCATAACTGTAGCATTTATTGTAAATTATGGGGAAAAGGCTTGAAAAAGTTGGTCGCAAATTGTAGTTAACGTCATGACCTGATCTTCATTCGTCACCCTCAAGGGCCAATAAAACAATACACCGTATAGCCACTTGTAGACTTTTTCCTAACACTAGCGTTGGACAAAATATACGATCGAGTAGTTGGCTTAATCAGAACATAGCCAAAACCACTACGATTTCCAATCAAACAGGACTGCGCTTAATAGCCAACAACCACCGCTATTCCCAAAATTAACGAGCACATCTTATCATTGAATCGAAATAATACAGAAAACTCACCTATGAAATACCGCCAAAATAGATTCATCTTCAAATACAGTTCAACAGTCATAATTTACTCGAAAATTATTTAAAAAATAACGTCGTACAGTAAGGGATGTTGATGATCAACTGATTTACACAGGTAGCCGAGAAGGGTGCATATAGCGGATGATAGAGGGGATGAAGTATAAGTTACGACCCTTGTCGAAATGGACCAAAAAATTTATTATTAAGGGTAGGGGGAATTGGGCGATATCGTTGAAATTATAACAAAAGAGAATTTTAGCCAAGCTAGCAAAATTGATGTTAATTTTCGATAGATTCCATCTACTCGTCTATCTCTCACGTTCCCTTTCTTATTCTCTCATATTTGTGATATTGTGAAATTTGACATGAATAACATTCAAACAAACAATATTTCTATTGAGATTATAATAGGGCTATTATCGTTTTATTTTATTTTATTTATTGACGGACAGGTCGGTTTTTCGGCTGACCATTGTCCGTCCGACAAGTGTTGAATACCTTCACAATTTGACCCTTTCGCATTCAGACAACAACAAAAACACCACCACCACGGTGCGGTTCATGTAGAGCGTGGGAGTCTTTTACGACTTCCACATTTACGTTGTATCTGTCCATGTTTTTACAAGATGCTTTATAAACACATACACATACAGATAGGCTACCGTTAGAGGTCGTGTTATCTGTAAATCTCCCATCCTAATTGTTGTTATAAACATAGATCAAGTCGAATTTACTGGATGGAGTGAAAGAGGCCAACAAGGTATACGACTAAATTAAAAATCAACTGAGGGTGGTTCAGTTGGTGGCTATACAATCTCGCCATCATCTCTTAAAACATCCTCTCTTTGATCTTTAATTCATTTTTTTTTAGAATTTTATTTCGAATGGATGTCCAGATAACATTGAAGAGGGTTATTGTTGTTGTTGAAATGACCCGAACAGATGTGGGTGCTGCTGCTGTTTCTCCTTTACAAATGTACGTGTGGGAATTTCGGCTCAACCCTTCTTTATAGAAAATATATGTCGATATAAGATGTTTAATGAAAAATGATAGTACCTTTAAAGGTCAATCGGCGACCTTTCTTACGAAATACAACACACCGATCATTGTAATTATTTTATAGCGAGAAATACCAATGTTGTTGGGAAATCGTTGGGTTTTTTTGAAAAATTGACCGATCGCTGATGGACAAGTTTCCTATCTGTCACGCTTAAAAAACCATATACCCGACGGCAGAAAATAAGAAACTGGCTCAATAAATCATATCTTGACAGTATTCCCCAAAAGAACTAGTCTATTGAAATTACTGCCCCTAAAAATTACAGTTCTTACCAGATTCTTGGGTAGAAACAAAAATTTGAGTATTTGCTAAAATTTCTAACCCCAAAAACTGTCTTTATTCATACCGATTTGTTCCTTGTGCAATTTTTCGAAGATCAAGTAAATCACAAATCTTCAAACTCAACAAGAGTACCTACCGAATGAAGGCACGGAATCAAATTTGAAGTTATCAGGTTAGACTTTCAGCTACTAACAGGGAAATTCGTTTACCAACTCATTTTTAAGGGTTGATTTCTGTTGGTCAAATTCAAAATTTTCAATTATATTTGGTACAACGAAATTCCCTGTTGGTACCTAAATTATTTAGCGTTATCGTTGCAAATTTGAAGTGATGCAATATTTTAAACAATTTTCTCAAGTAAGTTTTCTCTATTTTGAGTTTTGAGATTAAAATCGGTTGTTTTCATTATGAAGGTTACACTTTTTAATAACTTATCGATTACTTTTGAAGATTTCTACTCAATAATTTAGTAGAACAATTTGAAAATCAAATTATTCAAAATTATTTAAAATCGCAGGAATAACACTAAAATAATCAAAATTGGAGAAATTTGGACAGCTGGAGAATTTAGTTAGACGTATAGCAACCCAATTTTTGAGGACCGACCGATAGAAAGTGAAGATTTTGAATTGCGCGCCCATCAAAAATGGGTTGGTACCTAGCCTTACAAATCCAAATTTCGCTATTGTTGTAGTATTTTGAACAACTGATGGATTATTTCCACAATTAAGTATTTCTAAATTATCTCGCTTTGGCGCTTTGGTCGAAAACAATTTGACTCATCGGCCAGTTTCTTATTCTGCGTCGTCGGGTATACTTCCGAAATATGAAAGAGTAGATTGTTTACAAAGATTTGACAAACTGGACCGTTCATTGCAGGTCAAAGAATCCCAAATGCAAGGTGTTCCGATATTATCTCTCCAGTTCCCACGTCGAATAATCGCACTATCGTTTCCATTTATTATTAAAAAAAAAGAGCGAATAAAGGTGGGACAACAATAGTAAAACGTCAAAGTCTACGTGTGTGTGTGTATAATGCGTGTGTGTTTTTCATAGAGACAAAGACTCATTAACTCGACAAATTTTCCAACTTTCTCTCAGATCTCGAATTGTATGGACAGCGAAACAGGATGAGATATCAAACAGGATCGATCTCTGATAGTTGAATTGAAAGATACATACGCGGAAAGACCTCACATGAAGCCATTTTGTTGGAGTAAATAAAAATAATCAATGCGTATTCGACATCAATTAAACTGGACATTGTTAGAGACGGCATTTTTTTTTAAGTATAAATAAGCAACAACAACAGCGAAAAAACCGAGTCTGAGATATGCAAATATTGGTAGTCTGCTCTCTAAGAGAGATATAAGGAAAAACACAATACGGATGCTGAATGTAAATCGAGAAAGACTGACTTTGAGTTTGTTGTATTCCTCTTTTATTTATTTATTTATTTGTGTTGTTATCGTTCAATTCCAAATCTCGTTACTACAATAAAATACAAAAATTATAGCATGAAATCAATCAGATTTTTTCGTCTTGCTATCACTACTACACGATGCGATTTCGTTTCCGATTTTCACTGACGAATAAATCGGATTTCACTATTTTTAAAACGTAGGTAGAAGGGCGTTGTGGAGGTTTGTTTAATAACTAGAAGGGTGTTATTTTTAAAACCGATCCAAAAATAGTATAGCAGCAAGAATCGAAATAATCGGGAAGAATCCGACAATTTTAAACGACATAAATGGCAGTTTTAACTCTACCAGATATCGATCTTATTCTCTTTTATTCGTCGTTTTTGTCGATCAGTGATTTTGATCTAATTGACGACCGTTCCGATCAATATAAATCGCCTCCGATTAGGTTATTGCTGCCGCTTTTATATACAACACAAACTATTGTGAAAGCTAGTTTGGCGGCGGTGGTAGTAGTGGTGGCGGCGTCTATATAATCGACCATAGTTAGAGAATCGTATTGAATTCGAAACAAATTTATAAGCAAATTGTTTAACGATTTTTTGATGCCTTTATTGAGAGAACAAACAGCAAATTGTATCGCGAAAATAATTAACTAGACACGTTCATTGACAATTCTCCAAACTCTAGAAACTTTCCAAACAACCAACAATAATGTTGTTTATTAATAAAAATTCTGTTGCAATTGCGATGATTTTTTTTATTGTAAAATTAATGAAATTTTAAATTGGCGAAACTTTTCGCCATTATTTATTCAAGCCGGAATAGAACTGGACATACAAAGTGAATTATCGTGTTTGTCCATTAGATTCAACCCTCTCTCTTTCCAACAAAACTATAGTTGTTGTTATAATTTATTCAAACGTAAACTTGACCAATTTCCACCGGGGAAAGAATTTAAAGAAAGAATCGCCATGTGACTGGTGGATTGTTCTCAATCCTACCGAGTTATTGTTACAAAACATCCAATTGAACCCCTGTAAAATATAATTGGTCGCCATCTTGTCCCAACAAAATTCTTATCTCTTATTCTAAGAATTTATAACACGCTTATAAATCCGTTTTATGGGTGTCAAACACGATAATTAAACACCTGGTATTTGTAAATGCTCTAATCGAGAATTTTTGCCCAACTTTCGTGGATTAATTTGTCGTATTTGTAGAATAAACCATATGGATTCTTTATATTTTTCCCTATCGTACAAATTAAATTAAGTTTGCTTAGTAATAAAGGTTATAATAACACATACACACGTATATAACCGTCATTTATTATCTTATCAGTACGTCCTAAACGGGCACGGTCTTTATCACAAGTTAAACAATGAATTCACCTACGTTTTTATCACAATAAAAGGGGACAATGGCGGCTATATTCCTTTTACCCGCATACATATGCATTGACCAATATTTAACGTTTAAAAAATTCACTGATAACCGCGTCAGAAATTGTAGAATTTGATTTGAATGTAGAATCAATTATTGGTTAAAAATGTTGTTGTCTTTCGAAAATTTCTAACGATAATTAATCAACGTGATGGGAGGCGAATCGGTGTTCGATGTCCGGCTATACATCAACGGTAATTCGATATCGTGTGTACTTTACGAATTTTTAATAAATTACAAACATCTCAAGCACCGATGATACGACGTTATTCACTCCGGACGATTTGACAAGCGATTTGGACAATATTCAAGGGATTTAGTCGAGGCTCTGGCGGACATTTTAGCGAAATTTGCGCCACGTAGCTCATCGAGAAGTTGGCCAAATAAAGCATTGGAAGATTGTCGAGTCTGACTCGAGTAGCTCATTTTTGAAAAGCGAGTATCTCAATTTCACTCCGGACTATTTGACGAGCGATTTGGAGAATATTTTGCGGATTTATTCGAGTCTCTGGGGATCATTTTAACAAAATTTGCGCCTCGTAGCTCATCGAGAAGTTGGCCAAAAAAGAATTGAAAGATTGTCGAGTCTGACTCGAGTAGCTTATTGTTAAAAAGCGAGTATCTCAATTTCACTCCGGACTATTTGACGAG
>JACDRP010001029.1:0-15299 GCA_013841185.1 Hycleus phaleratus | reverse complement strand
GTTCTTTTAACTCTCAAATCGTAAAAAACGAACTGAATATCTACTCGTTTTTCTGTTTGAAAAATTCCTTCCCAAGTCCTGAAAAAATTCACCCAATTACTAAGGTTTTGGAATATTTTCGCCATGAAAAAAGTCCGTGTGTACTGAAAATAAGTCAATTTTTGATGAATTGATCGCGTTTTTGGTTGAACTTTCACTATTGATAGTTGACAAAATTTCTTACTGAATCGCGAGTCAAGTTTTAAGACGCTTTACTATAAATGATCCATTTTTATCACTTTTTGTGGATAATTTCTGAAAGGAAGACTTGGCTCTTTTAACTCTCAAATCGCAAAAAAACGTACTGAATATTAACCCCTTTTTTTTATTCGGAAAATTCCTCGGAAGTCTTGAAAATTTTCACTCAATTACTAAGGTTCTGGATTATTTTCACCGTGAAAAAGTCTGTTTTGTCTATTGAATTTGAATTAAATTCATTGCCTTTTCGTTTGAACTTCCACTATCAATACTTAACAAAAATTATTACTAAATCGCGAGTTAAGTTTTAAGACGATTTTACTGTAAATGTTTTTTTTAACCAATTTTTGTCGGTAAGTTCTGAAAAGAAGTCTTGGTTCTTTTAACTCTCAAATCGCAAAAAACGAACTGAATATCTACTCGTTTTTTTATTTGGAAAATTCCTCTAAAGTCCTGAAAAATTTCACTCAGTTACTAAGGTTCTGGAATATTTTCGCTATGAAAAAAGTCCGTGTGTACTGAAAATAAGTCAATTTTTGATGAATTGATCGCGTTTTTGGTTGAACTTTCACTATTGATAGTTGACAAAATTTCTTACTGAATCGTGAGTCGAGTTTTAAGACCATTTTACTGTAAATAATTAATTTTTACCAGTTTTTGTTGCCAAATCCTGAAAAGAAGACTTTAAATTCAAATCGTAAAAAAACGAACTATTTGGAACATTTCCTTCCAAGTTCTGAAAAATTTCACTCAATTACTAAGGTTTTGGAATATTTTCACCGTGAAAAAGTCGATTTTGTCTATTGAATTTGAATTGAATTCATTGCCTTTTCGTTTGAACTTCCACTATCAATACTTGATAAAATTTCTTACTGAATCGCGACTCAAGTTTTAAGACGCTTTACGATAAATGATCCATTTGTATCACTTTTTGTGGATAATTCCTGAAACGAAGACTTGGCTCTTTTAACTCTCAAATCGCAAAAAATCGAACTGAATATTTACTGTTTTTTTTATCTGGAAAATTCCTCGGAAGTCCTGAAAAATTTCAATCAATTACTAAGATTTTGGAATATTTTCACCACGGAAAAGTCTCTTTTGTCTACCGAATTTGAACTGAATTCATTGCCTTTTCGGTTGAACTTGTGCGCAATTGAATCATTCGTTGTTGATTAAACTCACGTTGAAGTTTTGAATGAGAGATTGCTTAATTTTTATTAATGAGTCGTGAAAAGAAAATTTGAGTCTTTTCGATGGTTTTCTCTGAAATTAACAATTTTTATCACCATTGAATCGTGAAAAATCAGCCGAATACTCTGTAAGTTTTCTTGATAAATCTAATCTCTAATTTTTCAAGTTCTGAAAAAATTCGCAATTTTAGTGCTAAAATTTTAACTTTCAAAAGTTTGCTTTTGGGTAGTGAAATTTTTGTCCCAAATTCTTCTTTATTTACTAATTTTGACACCAGTCTTGAATGGGAGCTTTTCTAGTTGATTTTCTTTATAAATTCTTATAAATTTTTTGAAAAAATTGCATTGTTTTGTATCTAAATTAGACTTTTAATCCAAAAATTATCTAAACAAAACTTTTTTAATATTTTAATGCCCTTCTTTGTCGTGCTGCGATCGAATCTTACGATTAGAATTCGGAAAAAATTGAATCTAATAAATAATTATATTGATAAGAGCGATAGTTTAATTAAATTACATAAACTAATACAAATCGCTTACGGTACAAACACTACCACCACTACTACTACCCTCCAAGTTTCCAGTCTGTGGTGGCGTACTTCTCGTATTAAGGGATGTTTTCGAATAGGGTGAATATATTAAGTTGCTTTACATACATATGTATATCTCCAAATTGATTTGTCACAGACGAATAAAGCTGCGGTCGTGATGTTTTCGATGATAACTATCAATTAAAACAGTGACAACAAAAATGTTATTTTTATAAAAATACCAATCACTGATTAGATATTTGTTAGATTTTTGAAAGTTTTCTTGAAGTTCTAAATAATATTAACGTTTAATAATGGTAGATATTGTTGAGGGTAGTTTACACTAGGGGTTGTAACATTTTGATAGTCGCTGGATTTCTAAGATGTGCCTAAAAACATTGACAGCCGTCATAGAAAGTTATCTCCACCATACATTCCGCTAATAAATCCCCGATATAAATCGTATTTAACATTTTTTATTTTCTATTTGATTCGATTTTATTTTACATTTTATCTATTTGGATTCGTAATGCTACAAGCATGGGTCTAATTTTATTGAATTCATTTATTTTGTCAAAGATATCACGTTATTGTTTTCGTGTAAACGTGTAAATAAATACCGATGTTTGTTCAGCAGAAATTTCGATAAATCCGTCAGGTGCCATAAATTTTTCAGCCACGTAACAATGAAGTGATGAGTTAAAAGATTGAATTTTTGAATTATAGCCAAACGTTGACGATAAAGCTATTACATTGTTGAAATATTGCGCGTTGTTCAGGTTTTCACGCTGAAAATACGACAAAAATTCGCTACAAAAAAAAACAGTTATTGATTGCTTCAATTAACGTTAATTCGGGTATATGTTAACGTTAACGTTAGCGTTGATTTTGCTATATAGAAAAAAATATAAAGAATAAATATAATTTGAATTACTCGTTTCAATTGGGGTTATTTCCGGTGTTAACGTTAATGTTGTAGCTGTGGAAGATTTTATACAAAACGTTAAAACATCTATCGAGACTTGATTGTTTAATTTGAGGTTAATTCGGAGGCTAACGTTAACGTTGAAGTTGTGGAAGGTTTTATTGTACAAAAACGTTGATAAATTGCAAGATCTATCGAGAATTGGTTGAGGTTAATTCGGCTGCTAACGTTAACGTAGGATTTGTCGTCAATTGATTGTTTCAATTAAGGTTAATTGTTATGTTAACGTTAACGTTGGAATTGTGGAAGGTTTTACTGTATTATAAACAATAAAATTTTCAAGATTTATGGCGAATTGTCCGATTCGAAATCAATCGCACTATAAAAAGCTACCGAATGGCATTTAAGTGTCGCTTTCGTGAACGATTACCTCGCATAATCGACTAGTTTTAGTTAAAAGACATTGATTTAATAAATCTACTAAATGACGTTTTATTATAATATACGACTAGTCCATATTTATACGATTTATTATTATGAAATTCTCACCCTTATCCATAGACGATTTAAAGTTGATCCAATCAATTGCCATATAGTAGTGTTGAGTTATTGGTATCGTTTGGATACACACAATCTATTAGATTGATTAAACTTCTCGTTGTTTCCACACTTCCGATCATATCACCAACGAAAATATGATCAGAATAAAACAAAATTATTTGGACCAAACTCAAGTTGTACCCCAATCAACCCGTTTTCTACAATTTCTTAAGATTGACGACGATAACGGGTGATCGTACCGATTCCGTTCGCCCTTTACATATTGAGGTTATGGACGATAATATTCCGTACAATATGGCCGGATGTAGTAAAAGAGCCCGACTAGCTCTAGTCGGTCGGCTTTCTGTTTTTGGAGAGAGATGCGGTTGGAATCCATTTGTGAGATTAAATTTGTGATTCATTGTAGTGGAATGGAGAGTTGTCACATATGTCGACTCGGTCTCTGGCTAAGTGGATAGTTACGTTATGTAGTAGAGTAAAAATAATTTTTATTTTTTGAAAATGATAAAAACCAACAACCAACACACGCCGTTGTCGGCGCGGTAGCTTTCTAAATTCAAACATTTTTGATTTATTTCGTTTTCGTGTAAACAATAAAAAAAAATATTGTGGCACAGTAACCAACAACTCTCCAACAAAGCTTACAATAACTGTTAATTATGGTGGAGGCGCCGTTAATCGCCAACATTTCTAAATGCATTCAAACAAAAAGATTAGATAATTATTGATTTATTAACAATCAATTCCAATAGAAACTAATCATCCCTTAAAAAAGAGCGTGCTGTATTTAAATATTTACGGTATTTAGTAATAGTTGCCCTGTCGAGGGGGTTGGGTGGCGGTGAGTTAGGACTAGAGAGAGTATCGTCGAATGCAACTCGCTTATCACAGCATTCGCAGACCATTAATTCCAAATCATGTTACCGGGATTCAAACATTATAAAATGATCACTTCATT
The DNA here is from genome assembly GCA_013841185.1 of Hycleus phaleratus. Taxonomy (NCBI): domain Eukaryota; kingdom Metazoa; phylum Arthropoda; class Insecta; order Coleoptera; family Meloidae; genus Hycleus; species Hycleus phaleratus. The sequence continues at coordinate 10,898 of JACDRP010001029.1, read as the reverse complement.
TCACAACCACCTATTGTTTAAGAGAGGGTTAAATAATTGAATCAAGCGTTTCCGGTCTAGATGACGGTGGTGAGTTAGTAAGGCGCGCAACACGATGACGACAACGCACATTGTTCAATTTTATCTTCTACCTCATTAAGACATACGACATTAATTTAGTGTCGGACAGATTTTTATAAAACTACCCCCAATATGTTGGAGATCTAGCGAAATTTCGTGTTCCCATGTCGATATTTCTAACATCATAATTATAATATAGGATCGACAATACGAATTGTCTCCCATATAATCCAATGTTACGGATTACAATTCAAATAGGCCGCTTTTACAAGACGTAACGAATCGATTTGTGATTGGTCCAATGATAGGATTGAATAGGATACGATTGGTTATGCTTAAGACACGTGACACACGTCATTATTTGTTTGCTATATTTCTTGTTAGTCTATACATCATTGATTTTTAATAGAATGTTACAAATTGATTTTGTTTAGCTTTATTGTTGGTCTTTTTAAAATGTTCAATGACAAGAAGCTTCTGTATTCAATGGATAAACAATAATTGTAATAGAGCGTGCATATTGGGGTAGAATTGGGAACGTTGTCTAATCTTAATCATACGCACCATAGTCAATCTAAGGATTTACAATACCATGACGTTATGAACGTATGTCGGTTTCTTGCTTCAACTTTATAATCTGCATTACCGACATGCTCTTGTCTCAATAGTTTGTCGGTAATGCAGATTACAGAGTTGAAATAAGAAGCTAACGTACGTTTTGAAAGTCATAGGCTACTGCGAAGAGGAATAGCGTGGCGCACATACCATCGGCCCTCAATTTACGCGGTATTAATTTTATAATTATATACGGTAATGGTTTACGCGGTTGTATAGTCTTAATTTTATTCAATACGTTTTGTGGCAAACAAAGCAATATTTCTTATATGACTCAATGTACACGATTTTCATTCGCGTAAAACCGATCCACTACGTATGGATATTTTGTGTTATTTGAGGGATAGATGTGCAAATTTTTGACTCATTTTCTTTCTATTTAGACTATTTGTATATGTTTGGTAAATTTTGGCGTAAAATTCTCGATTTTCTGTTTAATTTTGTTGATAAATTACCAAAAGTTGGATATTTTAGGCACATTTACTTGATTATTTTGAATATTTAGTTGAGTTTTGTATTCCGAAAAAGGAGACAATCAAAATTTTCGGCAGTTTTTTCCTAAAGTAACAATATTGAACGAAATTTGTTTGCAAAAATGATAGAATTTAAATACGTATATCTTGTTAAATTAGACAGATGAATAAAGCCAGGTTTACACTAGAAAAATTGGTGGTAAATTTGAAAATTTTATCTTGTTATTGTTTCAAATCTAACATATTCAACTCCCTGATAAAAACTGAGCTTCTGTATAATTGAAAAATGATCATTAAAAGTCAAAAAGTGTTAAATTTTTTTGTTTTTGTAGTAGAGAAGAATATGATAGTGCACTGTTTAAAATTTTTGTTAATTTTTTGATTTATTATTTTATGGTATAGTTTTGATAAATTTTGAATTGTGCGTTCTATGCCCAAACTCTTACATCTCCTCCCAAGAGTTTTCTTAATTTTGCGGAAAACTAATTGGAAAATTTCTTGAATATTTGGAAAGAACTTTTAATTTGCNTAATCAAAATTGGCCCCGTTATAAGAGAAAATATAAGAAATTGTACAAAAATACGAAAACAACATGTTGTTAGATGTTCGCCTGTAATTCAAATTTGTATCGACATTTTGAAAAACGGGAAAAACCGCTGAATTCTACAAGAAATGCTCTTTTCAAAAATCTATTTCCGGTTGTCGTAGCCCCAATTACAAACTCACATTGTCGCCGGTGAAAATCCTAAGATGTACCTCGTCCTTTTAAATTTACTTTACTAGGTACTTTAATTATTTTCTCAGATAATGTCCAACTATAATAATTAATAATTAATAATAGGATGTTTCAAAATTCAAAAATTTGGGCTGTGTAAACTTGGCTGTAAAATAACCAATAGGAAACCAACATTAGAGCATGAAATTCGAAATTTGAATCATCCCTCCTAATCCAAAAGTTTATTAAAACACTAAACTTTGTATCGAAATTGAAAATGTGCTGGGTGAAGATAAGTTTTCTAAAGGGTGAAAAATTACTTAAGTTTATTATCTTACTTATTTTTTTAGAAAATCTGCCCCACTATAAGAGACTTCAAATCAATCAAAAAAGTAAATAAAATTAAGAGTTAATTGTTAGGTGTTTCAAAATTTAAACATTTTGGTTGCGTTAACTTGGTTGTAAAATAACCAGTAGGAAATTAAAATTTAAGTTAGTTTTCTTGCTTAGAAATTGCAAATCAAAGAGACTGTAGGTAAAATATTTTTCAATTATAGGTTTTTAAGGATTTTGGGTGTTAAAATCGAAAATTCGTTATTGTTTTTATGTTTATAATTTATTTAAATACAGTATATTGCACAAACAAAATCTTAACAAAAATCAACAAACATATGATCGAATTCTATTATTGTACAATATTTACAAAAAAATCCAGCCACCCCTATCGATTACAATAAAATAATGATTATTGCTAAAATTCCGTTAGATGAGTTTGCTTGGAAGCAAAAGTGCATAAAACCACATCCAACTGTGCATTTTTGTTTATTATTTTCATGTTTATTTCATATAATTTTACCACATTTACAATTAACACAAATTGTCGATTTAAATACAACCCTTTTTAACCGCCTTCTCCTCCTCGTCTTTGTCCTGGTGGGCCGTCATATGTCTAGTGAGATGGTGACGTTCCCGAAACGATTCCGCACAAACTGGACATTTCAATTTCTCTTCACGTCGCCGTCGATTCATATCAACCGAATCGTTTTTATGATGCGATCGCATATGATAAACCAAATCGGATGTCATACGGAACGAAATATTGCATTTAGCGCACACATTCTGTGCTGGTAGCGATAATGCCGCCAATGATGGCGGTAATAATGATGTTAAAATCGCAGCAGCCGCTGGTGTTGTTGCCACATTGTTATTATTATTATTACCGCAATTACCACCACCACCGCCGCCGCCGCCGCCTCCACCGCCACCACCACCCGTATTCAGTTTCAACATATCTGTTGGATTACCATTAGTTGGGAATTGTTGGTAATTGTACGGTGTTAAATCTGGCCGATAGATTGGCCGTATTTTCGTGAAATTCGGTTGGATTAAATCGTTTGGATTTTTTAATAGGAATGGTGTTGTATCTAAATTTGTTGTAGCTACACCGGCTGCGGCTGTTGTTGTTGTGAAATTATCTGGTAAAAAGCTCGTTTGATATGCATTGATTTGTTGGGCTTTGAATAATTGATTCGGTGATAGCATTGAATTTGGATAATTACGACTGATAATTGGCGGTGATGGACTTAACGAATTCTGATAACTCAAATCCGGACTTATCGATAAATTCGGCGATAATCGCAACTCTTTACTATTCAAATTTACCTTGGTAAATGCACTTTTCTGCTCGGTTGTTTGTAATAATTGCGCCTTATTCCGTAAATCATCCAAATTTCGTGCTTTTATCAAATTCGGATCGTCGAAAATTTGCTGTTTTTGCGTTGGAAAATAGCGATGATGGTGATTTCTTACGAATTCTTGATTGTTACCGACTTCAATCTCTTCATCTTCATCGACAATTGTCGCCTCATTGTTCGCACCACAAATGCCCGTCAATTTCTCGTAAGTATTTCGTACGAATTTCGATTGTTTCTGTTTCAATTTCTCATCGGGTAGCATTAAAAAAGCAACATCGAACGGCCGTTTCGTTGTCTTAATTGGCGTAATTTCTGTACGATCTTCCCCACAATTGCTATCACTTTTTATTTCATGCTTACGATTATTTATATCCATTGTCATTGTTCACACTGCCACTAAAATTGTCCACATCAACACTAATTATTATTTTGAAATTCTTATAAAACTACCATGTGTCCTCTATGACAGCACAACGCATAATGTGGAAAAACATACTACCAACGTCCAAATATTGTTAGATTTTACAACCTACCCTTAAAAGCAGCTGGATTAAAAGTGCACCACCCTCTCACTACATTCATATAAACAAAGATAACAATAAATGTCATTTTGTATGCAATAGAGCAGGAAAGAGGATTTGTATTTATTTAGAAAAGCGTATTTCCTATGTTGGTTACACTAAACCTTCCTATAGGGATGAAACGTAAGTTTCAGGGTAGAATCAGACCAATGGAGTTTTAGTAAGAGGCGGAGCTAACAAATACGGTTGGTCCAATACGGTTTTCAATGTTACTATAACGTTTAGAATGTGATATTCCAATGATTCCTATATGTATAATAGTATAGTCCCGATTCTCTATTCTCTACTATAACTGTTTTGTTAGAGAATACGCTTTATAAAACGTATATTCAATAAGCACAGATTGTCGAGTTAATCATATTTATAACTCCAGTTTTTTTCCTTTATTATCATTATCATTATTATCAACAAATATGTAAATATAATTAGCAATTAACCAGAATTTCAAAATTTATCCAACTATTATTAACATACATGATATCCTATAAAGAGGCTCTCGAAATTCTTCTTTCATACAGTTTCGTGCTAAATTCGGACTTTACAACCATTTAAAAACCAGCTATACTTTGTCTATTTGTCCAAACGGATATAACTTGGTTAATTTAAGTGTTAAAAGAGGGAAAATTTAGTCGGCAATTTTGATCATTTCGTGCAAATTATGGCTTTATAACAATTTAAAAAGTATCTGTTCCATCTATCAAATTGACTTGATTTTGGTAGCTTTAAGTGTTAAAAGAGGGATAGTTGTTTTTACCTTTTGATTGTTTCGAGTTGATATCAAAATAGACAAATTGTAAATTACATTTGTAAACGAAGATTATTTTAAAGCTTCTTTTAACAGTAACGAGTAGATTTTTAAGCGTATTTACACTTGAATTTTGGCTTTCAGAAATTTGAAAAAAAATCTCCAAATTTTTAGAAATTTATACTTTATCTACGATATTTCAGTGGGCTCGACTGTGAACATTAAAAGAGAAATAGACACATTTTCTAATACATTTTTATTCTTTTATTCAAGCAAATTCAAAGAGACGAACTATGGTTTTTCATAATGTAGTTTCGATACTTATATTCCGTCTATTCAACTCGACTTCCAGATCATTTATTAACAAGTTTTAATGCTGATACACTTATTCCAGTCGAGTTGATCGATTATAACAGATGAAGTATACACTATTGAAGGCCTAAATATGGTGTGAAACTTCAAAATTAGAGCTTTCCCGATGCGAAAATTCGCAATAATAGAGCAAATCTGGCCGAAATTTTCGTAGTAACATTTATTTCTATTCTAATTTCGCAATATTACAGTTAATCCACCTAATCCCCAGTCAAATAAAAACAGACCTAGATTCTATTCGATGCTTATTTAGGGGTTGTATTTAGTGGTGGTTGTTGAAAACACCTGCTATGTGGTAGTTTCACATATGGTCCAGACTAGTGTCAATAGATATCCCCTATTGTTCCTATCAAAATCCCATTCAAATTGAACATATTGTAAAGTATTTATTATATTTATAGTTTTCATCGTAAGTATAAGGGACACATCGAATTAATTCTGGATCGATACTTTTTTGTTGATCAAATTTTAATATCAAGGAAATTAATGATTGGAATAACAATTTTTGAAATGACTTTTAAAACTACTCCATTCCAACCATTAACTAGCAGATACAGATAGATGAATGGATCTATAATCAATTTATTTTTCAAAGCAAATTGTGATTTGATTAACGCCGATGATTGATGATAATCATCGGCTATATGTTGTTATTACAACATATTTTAAGATAACTGAAACCTTTTTATATTCCGGTTATCATTAATTATTTTTTAGCCAAATAATAGAACAAAAGACACTTTGATAAGATAGTAGCGTTGTTGGCTGCTAAACGAAACGCTGGCAGGTTGTTTCAGTTTCAAGGGTTAGTTTTAGAAAATTTCAGCAACATATGGACAAGTGGTATTATGTATAACCCTGGAGACCTGTCAAAACCTATTTATTGTACTCTAGCAAATAATACGAATCGAATTTATATGTAGAAACTACCCCATTTATGTATTATACAGTAGAATAGAGAACCCTTAAGCGTGACTTTAGGTTAGAACAAATAACCCCCGATCACCCGATAATAAAGTGCTAGTTTCGTTTTCTTGTTGTTATAAGAGCGATTTGGTCTTATTTTGACACGGTGATCGATGAGCAAACGATCTCGACGGGGTCACATGTGCTTATAATTGTCTCCAATACACTAGAGACCCAAACTATACTCGGGGAATTTAACATTTCTTTTAAACAAAATCAATTAAAATCCGTTTAAATCGAGTGAAACGTGTTTTAATTATTCTCTAGATTTAATTAAAATTCTATTTTAGGTCCGATTAATCCAAATTCACTTGTCTTCGATTTCTGTTTGAGTGAATGGTGAACTCGAGGGATTTAATCGGATTATGTGTTTTTACACCATCTGAGCTAAAAACAAGCCCAATTGACTTGAGATTTGTTTCTGTCGTTCACGCATCGCTTCATCTTATTGCAATTTTTTCTACCCGATTTTCCTCCATTTTCTCCACTTCTGATTATTATTATTATTTGGGCGAATTAGAAAACAACCACGGTTTTTTCGGTTGGTACAGTCAATTTAAACTCGCTTTTTTGTACTACACCCCGATACAACAAAACATCAACCCCCTATAGATCAGAAAATGAATACTCGACGAATAGTTTTCAATGCGAATCGTATAACTAGCACATATGCTCAACTATACGCAAGTAGACGAAATTATTATTGATTGAAATCGTTGTAATAATCAACATTGTTGTTCCGGTGGTAATATCGAAACTTTCTACTATTGTAGAGGGATTGCTAATTCATCTAAAGCCTAAAGTGTATTTATTCATTTCATCCAGTGGATCAAGAACAATCCTCTAATGAGAAGGGGTAGACAGGCCAGTGGCGTGTTTTATAAATAATTTTTTTGTAAGGCTATAGTGTGTTTAGATATTCGGTACGCCAATGCGTTTGTGTGTCGACCCTTTGGGGGTGAATCTGTGTATGAATGTGGCCGGTTCTTGCCCCATATCCACCATATGTTGGTCTCGGCCGCGAACATTTGAACAGATGGGCATGTACGCCAAAAAGTCATTAACGCAACATTGTTGCCAACATTTGATTAAGGATTTTGCGCAATTTTTTTCGTAACTAAACTCGACAAAAAATATCGAAGATAAAACGAGATGGAAATAGATGCATGTTCAAGGAATCGGGGGTGTACTCGAGGGTGCCGGCTGCTTATGAATATAACATGTCTATTTGGCACCCTCAAAGTGTTACATATCAATATAATGATTCTCAATAGGTTCAACAAAGACTACCGGTTTCGGTTTTTTTTTGTCGGGTAATTTGTGGTCGTTTCTCTAATACAATCGATAGTGGACGGTTTCAAAAGAGAAGAAAACCGAAGAAAATATGATTCGTTTCGTGTTGAAAATCATAATTCACAATTGGCGGTGAATACAGCCGAGTGAACCTTTTGACCGATAATTTATGCCGATATGGGATCTTGATCGTTCTATATAGAAGATTTTCGATTCGAATATGAATATTTGAATTTACAAAAAGGAAATTATTTGGTAGGTTTACAATTTGTACTCAAAGAGAACAATACGATTCCGGAAAAGTCGTAACCTCCACACCGATCTCCATCGAATGCTTTAAGTCAAAATTTGTTTTCTTTTTGAATTGCGCGCTCTTTAAAAAGTGGGTTGGTAAACCTGTTTTGCCAAATTTTAATGCTATTGTATAATATAATTACTAATTTAACTGTGGAAACTGCATAATAGCACAAATAAGAGTAAAGTTAAGTAAAATTGAAAATTTAAAACAAGATTGAGAATCTAGTTATACAGGCTTACCAACCGTTTTATGGAAGGGCGCACAATTTAAAATATAACTTCGAATCTTGTCGTGTATTTTGTACAATTATTGGTTGATCAACTTGTCTTAGAATTAAAATACAGCTATAAAATCTTAACTTTGTGAAATTTGTAGCAATTTAACTCCACTTCTCCATTATCGATGAAACTGTGCAAAAATAGGTTAGTCAAGTTGACTGAATTGAAATTGTAACCTCTTCGTTTCACTAGACTCTCATGCTAATCCACACACGAATTTTTATTTCAAATTTATCACGAATTTAGTAGCAAAGCAATAAAATAACACAAATAAGGACGATAAGCATATTAAAATTTTGAGGTTAGAGTATGTTGTACAAGTTTACCAACCACTTTTTTGGAGGGGCGCGCCATTCAAAATACAACTTCAAATCTTGTGTATTTTATATAATTTTCTGAAGAATTTTATTTTATTTAAGTCAACTTGACTGATCTAAATTAATATACAGCTGTAATAAGTTTAGCTTGATAATCTTCTATTAGAGTCAAGCTGACTAATTTCAAGTGGGTAATTTGAGTAATTTAGTTTTGCGTAACTTCTTAGTAAAGCTTACAAGTTTTAGGAATTCAATCCGAAATGTCGAATATCCGTCCGATTATGCAAGAACTAGTTTGACTGGTCAAGTTGACCGAATTGAAATAGTAATAGTATAATGTTAAAATTACAACCCTTTCGTTTTTACAATCGTACGACCAATAAATTCAAATCAACTGTCAACATATCCCTATCAAACGATAAATTACAGTTTTTGTCTTAAAATTCTGGGCCAATGCTTCCTCAGATAGAGGTGTAGATCCTAATAAATTGAAATTATCAAAGCCCCGCCAGTATTGGGTAACCATTAATTAGAATAGGGGCCACTTTATCCGCTTTGTGTTGACGCGATTATTACGATTATGCAGACGAGGATAATGTTGACAGTGTGTTGTATTCGCATCGAATATAAATCTCACCCTTTAATTATCATTAATAACAACAACAATAACAACAATAAATATCGAGATATTGTTGAAAATCAACTCGAAAAGACGCTGGATTTCTTCGAAAATAAATGTGTCAGATTATCAAGGGATGATTCGATTAAAACTATACAAGTGTTGATTTTCCGGGGGTAGATCGTCAAAATTCAACAACACCCTTATGTGACAGCTTTGTGTGTTAATAAATGGGAATTTTTTTAACTCTCGATAATCTGATATTGTTCCTTGTCCGGCGTGTACAGATCGGCTCAGTTCACCATCCGGAAAATTAAGTTTTGCACCCTGTAAAAAACGAAATAAAATCAAAATAATACCAAGTGTTGAGAACGGTGACAATTCTCTTTGGGTTTTTTAAAATAAAACTCTTCTATTATCAACAATAACAACAACAAGAAGAATAATGGTGGTAATAATAGGGGGTGTATGATAATTTATGTAGATTCGCGTTCGGGGGTGGTTTCTCTTATTTTATTCAATTTTTTTGAACATATACGCACAACCGCCACCGTTCTATTATTCATAATAACAACATTAGTTTAATGTTGTCCTAACAGACGTCACGAACTGTATAATAATATAGGGATTTTTTCGCGCAAGTGAAAGAACTGGCTGGAATAAATGACAGGAAACCGGAACTGTTGATTATTCTTTTCAGTGGAATATTTTCAACGACTGTTTTACATTTTTCAGATTTTCAGCAACAATAATAAGCTCTAGAGGGGGAAAAATCCTGAAAAGGCGACTCTTACTAATTCACTTTTGCACTTGATTTACATTTTGTTGTAAAATATCTATATTAAATGAAACAAATGAATACATTTGAAACATGACAATAATAAATCACAGTTGAAGTTCTCGGTTAAACTAACCCGTACTCTTTCTATACCGTTTCGTATTTATATTTAACCGTCTTTATTCGTGAAAGGGTTCAGTAATTAACTTAATGGTCTCGAAACAAGATTGCGTTCGGTTAGCAGTTCAACTGTTTCACTGATAAAATTACTCCTTTATCTTTGCAAAACGGTGAATAATAGCCGCTTTTAGAATTGTTAAGAATAAGAAATATTACCAAGTTTGGGGGAAAACCCGTTGAAATAACATGTGAATAAATATTTGTTGATAATAGAATTGTGGTCAGAATTGGTGGCAATCGATTCTTTTCCCCTTTTGCTTTTCTTTTAACGATTTCTTAGTGTACGAGGAGCGAGAGTGGTGATTTTGTGTCGTCGAAAAATTGTATAAAATATGATTTTCATCCATACGGATACAGTCCATATAATAATCCAAGAATCAAATAAAAATAACGATAAATCAAATGGCATTAGCATAAAATTCTAGTCTATGCAAATTGTCTATGTCGCAGACATAGACGCCATCTTACTATGACGTATATATATGAAGAATACGGCCCTAGATCGGCGCTATAAAGGACCACGAATGCCTTATAACTTTTACTTTCACTCCTGTAGCGTTTTTATTATTTTTTTTATTCCAGTTTTGGTCGACTGAAATACCAGTTATAGTTAAACACAATCGGCTTGACTCTACAAGCCACTTTTGCTCGATCCAGGCCGCAATTACACTCAATTTAATTTCGTCTAAAAGAGATTTAGATAGATTTTTTGATTAAATTCTCGTCTCAAGGCTAGATTTAAGCCTAAGTGTTGCTGAAATATAGAAAGTAACACTTTAAGTTGATTTCGTAGATGAATTTGGAACTATTAGCCTAAATTTTAGGAATTTTTGGGGGAATAACACTCAAATTTAATTCCACTTAAACATAAATCGTGAATTTTTTGGTTAATCTGCTGATGGGATTGTCAAAAA
>JACDRP010001028.1:0-15322 GCA_013841185.1 Hycleus phaleratus | reverse complement strand
AAAAATCAATTAGACGACTAAATTTTAAAATATCAATCGATCTCAGTAGGCTATTTTCATGCTTACTGGATTTTAAAATATTAGTTCTCAACTTTTCGTACACGTTTTGCAAAATATTCTTCATCATTATTTTTTTTGTTTATCAGAAGGTCTATTAGATCGTAGTAGGCTGTTTTTATTCATAAAATCAATTATTAGCGTACTGGATTTTAAAATATCAATCGATCTCAGTAGGCTATTTTCATTTATAGAATCAATCAGCTTACTAGATTTTCAAATATTGATTCTCAACTTTTCGTACACGATTCACAAAATATTCTTCATTATTTCTTTTGTTTATCAGAAAGTCTATTAGCGTAGAGGTACTAAAATATTATCATTTATTAAATAAATATCGTTTTTGTTTGAGAATTATTAAAATAATATCGATTTGACAATAAATTTTTCGATAGTAAATAAACAGTGGCGTAACTACACTAAAAACAATTGAAAATTCATTAAATAGACTATACTCTAGTATTTTTACTTTATAGTTGGCTATGTGTTTGGAACGTAGTGTCGTAGCTTTATTCGAATATATCCACGAGTGTTAGATTTAATGAAATATGAAATAATCTACGATTGTAAAGTAGCACACTTGATTCAAATTAAATAATTCAATAAACTACTAGATAATAAAATCCCTTTTCAATTTTATTACAACGTACTGTTGATTTTTCCCGTTGTTATGGTAACACACTTGATTCAAATTAAATTAGTGACAGTTGTTATGGCAACAAATCACCAAATAGTTAGAGAATATGGCTGTTAGAAAACAATCTAATTTGGAAATTACCCAGTAGATAATCGAAAATGAATGACTAAAGTTTTGTATTTTAGATAGAAACGACAACAATTTAATTGTTGAATGAATCAATGTCAGAATCACACGTTTAATTTTAATCATCAGTGGTGATTTAGTGGTCGTAAATCTCGGTTTTTTTTTTGGTTCGAAATTTACATAGTCTACTATGATCTTTATGTTTCATTCATAAATTTAACTAATTTCGTTTGTTATTCTTGCCCCTATTCAAGTTTATTTTGTGGGAATTCCAGATTTCTATTGAAATCTAAAATTTCAATTTTTTTCTAATACAACAATTCGTAATTATTGCTATTCTAATTAGGGGATGAAAATTTTATCGTTATTTTAATATCACTATAACTATGAAAAACAACAACATTATAGTGTGGTAATGTTTAGAAATATCACCACCACCAACCCTCTCGCCCACCCCTATGTTGAAAACTTTAGTCCATGATATATTTGCGTTGGAAATAACAGTGGCGTGACAATGTAATAGCATCAATTGAACCCTAGGGAGGTATAAGCTGGAAACGATGGGGGTGTTTTGAATCAAGTCAAACTGACAATTATCGGGATGAAATAGTCGTCGGCGCCAACTTAGATAAACACACACATACATTTAAAATATGTGGTAGTGTTTAGGTATAGGGGGTAGGGGGTAGTTTCAACATGTATATATAAAATATATTATTGTCAATGGTTGAACAAAAGTCACTTGTTTCCATGACAAATTACTCCCCTAACAAACGTACAAGCTTTCCCAAATTGTTATGTTATCAAGCATGGAAATGTTATCATTTTATTCCACTATAACTCAATATACAGGGCGATATTTTCAAATTAATATTAAATAATAAGAAAATTTATCATTTTTGAAGTCGTAGATTAGTTCATACTGTATAATAATGGAAGATTGACGAGAATATAACGGAATAAAACTCCCCAAATTTTACTAATTGAATCCCTTAATCTAGTTACTTTATCCAAATTTAGTTGGCATTGATTCTAAATCATTGGTTGTTTTAAAATTTGACGCCATCAAGTAGTTTCATTATTGGTTAATTTGAAATTTTCCACCTCTATTGGGAACCAATCAGATTTCTTCCAAATAAAATCAGTGATTGAATGACTTTTGTTCACCAATCAATGGGAAAACAACTGCTATAATAAACAATTCTACCATGTTTCACGATATTTCTCGTCACAGTAGCCTATGATGAGCCATTGTTAAAATAACTTGTAGTTGAAATAAGAAGCTGACCTACGTTTATAAAGTCATAGACTACTGCGATGAGAAAGATCGTGGAAACACTCCATATTTATTGTTTATACAGGATGTAAATACGCAAAGTTTTACTAATTGAATCCCTTAATCTAGTGACTATCCAAATTTAGTTGGCATTGATTCTAAATTATTGGTTGTTTTCAAATTTTCCACCTCTATTGGGAACCAATCAAATTTCTTTCAAATAAAATCAGATTGAATCGACCATACCGCTTGACTTTTGTTCATCAATCAATGGCAAAATAAAAGATCAAAATACAGCCAACTATTATGTAAAGACAGTTATTTTCGTTGTTTATGGCATTTCAACCCAAAGTTGGCTTTCATTATTGTTTTGTTTAGACAATTGAAAAATACGTTGTTAAATATCAAATCAGCAATTTCATAATAGACTAGTCGTAGATTAGTTCATACTTTACTAGAATTTGTCTTTTGTTAATCTGTCAATGGAAAAACAAACGATCAAATACATGGCCAACTACTATTCTACCATATTTCACGATATTTCTCGTCGCAGTAGCCTATGATTTTAGCTATTGTTTCAATAACTTGTAGTTGAAATAAGAAGCTGACGTACGTTTACAAAATCATAGGCTACTACGAAATATTGTGAACATCCCATATTTATTGTTAATACAGGATGTAAATACGTAAAGTTGGCTGTGATTATCTCTAGGTACGTAGTATTGTAGCTTTATTCGGACACTTAAACGATTTACTGATGAAATTAGAGTATGAATTAATCTACGAATTAAGTAAAAGAAATAGCATTGTAAGTACACTCTATATAAACAATTATCTTAATTATTTATACCGAGTGTACAACAATGATCATCTCATAATCAAAGTCGGCTGTGGTGGTAGTTTTGTTAAATTAGAGTGTGAATCAATCTACGACACTATCTAAGCAAAACAGCCAACTCTATGGTGTATAATTAGCTGGATTTTTTCCAAATTATGAAACAATTTTGTTGTTTTTTTTTCGATTTTGTTTACTTATCTACATAGGTACCTATATACGTAAATAATACATAGAAACATTGTATACATACATATGTAGTTACGTATTTATGATAAGACCAATCGCTATGATCAAGAGGATTAACGTAGCGGTGAAGATGAATAGTGTCGGCTTTTATTTATTTCGCGATAACATTTTAACGCACCTGACAACATATGCATTGTCCATCCCCTGTCTCCACCACCACCCCCCTTCCACCAACCAACCAACCATTGTGTTGTCGAAAAGAAGAGAAAAAAAAACACCTACGAAAAACCGGGATACAACTATGTCTATGTTTAATTTAGGATTATCATAAAGGTATAAATATATTTTAACATCCGACATCATCATTGAGATAATAATATTTTCTGAAGAAATAAGAAACAGAGGCGGCTCGTCAGATTTCTGAGACAATGAAGCGTATTCTAGAACTTTTTGTAGATACGTTACCATGACAACGATGTGTAGATCAAAGTTGTCACGGCAACATACCTACAAAAAGTTCCAGAATACGATTGATTGATAAGAATTGACAAAATCTATACTTATCAATTTGTAATAATCGATAAACTATCATAGTTTTTATTATTATTATTTGATATTTTCTATGATTTTATCATTTGTTGATAAGCACAATTTTTGAGAGAAAAGTCTACGTCAATTTACGTATTTTTTGATAAAATTACAATTATCGGATTAGTTCTAGAACCGAATTGAAGAGGGTCACTTGTGGTGATTTTTTTTCACAGTTAAATCAACCGATATTTATCGAAAATTTCAACCCTTTTTATACTGTGTGTTCCGGAAATCTTGTGGGCGATTTTAAGGAATTATAAGAGTTGATCTAGATGATTTTGGCAAATTTTGAACCGTGTAGCTCATCGGGAAGTTGACTGAAAAATGGTTGTTGTAATATTGGGAAACCAGCGTTTTTTGACCAACTTCCCGATGGGCTACACGGTTCAAAATTTGATAAAATCACCTCCAGACGGTTGTCTATGAAGCCTTAAAATAATTCTCGAATCGATCGATTACTAGAAGAGTTATGATCGTTTTTGTGGAACACACGGTAGATTTATATAGAGTTCTATTTCAATTTGTTACAATAAGAAACGAATTGGAGAGGGACACTTGTGGTGATTCTTCTTTTCAGTTAAACAACCGAAAAATTCAAGTCTTTTATACCGTGAGTTCCATTTAAACGGTCTTGTGGGCGATTTTAACGAGTTATAGGAGTCGATTTACCAAATTTTGAACCGTGTAGCACATCGGGAAGTTGGTCGAAAGTGCTCGTTCTAGATAATGTTGTTTTTTGGCCAACTTCCCCATGAGCTGCAAGGCTGAAAATTTGCTCAAATCACCTCCAGGGGGTTGACTATGAACCCTTAAAATATTTTTCGAATCGAATCATTTTTGTGTTCATCTTCCATTTCAATTTGTTAGAAGAATAAAAACCGAATTGAAGAGGGACACTTTAATAAAATTACAATAATCGGATTAATTCTAGAATTTTTGCAATTTCAAATTTGGCGCGACAATTTCATCGAATTCAAGCTGTACGATTGGTCGGATAGTGCGGCAAATTTGAATTTCCAACCCTCTAATTTTTAATGGAAAATCTTAGAGAACTGATAACACAATTGTTATACCTTTGTAGAATCTATTCTTGTACACAAATTGATATAGTTTTGTTGGTTTTAATTAAAAAATTGTTTATCTAATTTAAATATTTAATTTCGTAAATAAATTGAAGGCCAACTATGGTCGCTAAATTAACACAAGAACAGTCAACTTGGATTGTTGATAAATCTGAACGTATGCGCAACTTGATCGAATAAGTGGAATTCTATAGATCAAGCAAAGAATTACGTTTCAATTTCATGGAAATTCGAGTAAATATTGCATTAAAATTGTCGTTTCACCTTGATGTTTTTTTCTGAATTTATTTCCAAATGAAAATATAAAATGCCCCTTCTTAGCATATTTGTTAATCATTAAAACTATACAAACAGATTAACGATAATCCAAGGCTAGACGAAAATCTTATTTACACGCTTTAGAAATTGTTTTACGAAATCGAAACTCGAAATTATTACAAAATTTGAAATTGTCTGTTTTCAGGTAAGACAAGGACTAAAGACAAATACCGTGTCGTCTATACGGACCATCAACGGGTCGAATTAGAGAAGGAGTTCTATTATAGCCGTTATATAACGATACGGCGCAAGGCCGAATTGGCGAACAATTTGGGCTTGTCCGAGCGACAGGTGAAGATCTGGTTCCAGAATCGACGGGCCAAAGAGAGGAAACAGGTGAAGAAACGGGACGAATTGGGCCACAATCAAAACGGCAACAAAGATAATAATGTTATTATCAATAATATGATAATAAATCAACAACAACAACAACAACAAGAGAATCGAATGTTACATATTGTCAACGATACAGAATTAATCGGTCAAAATAATTTAACTAGACTCGTATGACCGCTAAACTACCACAAAAAATTGATTTACTGTTAGATTCAAGCGTTATTCACTAAAAAATTGGATTATTTGAAGAATATTTCGAAGATTAAAGCGGCATTTCAACCGATAAATCCCCGAAATATCTCTCGAATTATCCGAATTGTATAGCGTTTTAGTTCTTTTAATTAATTAATTAATTAATTAATTAACATTTACTGTAATAATTAGTTAAGTTTTATATGTCTGTCGATGATAATAATTAAAAGAATTGTAATTTATTTAAATAGAATATAACTATTTGTAAAGTAAGCTGTGCAGGTCGATTCGATTCGATTAGTAGGCTCTGGAATCACCTAACCTCAATATAGCCGAATCGTAGCCTACTAATCGACAATTAATTAACCGCCACAGCTTACTTTTCGAAATATTGCAATTATGATAATAATAAATGATGATAATAAAGCAGAATTTCATTATTATCGCCAAAATTCGAACGTTTTCGTTTTCCGGTCGATATTATTACATTGTTCAACATCGATAAAATCGCGCTTATCTTTATATTTAACTTTCAAACGTATCTCATTCGAATTCGTTTGTTCATCAATAATAGCCGTAATTTTAACGATACAACCTTTTGTTAGTACACCCATCTCATGGGCGGCTGCCAATTCGTTAACAACACGCCTTTCTACTTCATATTTAATCGATCTAGCACCATAATTAACATCATAACCATCGGCTAGTGTTGTTTCAACACTACGATCCCAAATCAATTCGATTTTGTGTTTATTTCGAGCCTTTTCCGCCCATAAATCCAATTCTCGTCGAACTAACGATAATAATTCATTGCGTGAGAATGGTAGGAAATATACAATTTCATTGATGCGGCCTAGGAATTCGTCACGTTTGAAATGTCGTTTCAATATCGGCTTAACTACGTTATCTTTAAAATGTCGCGATACTGTAATTTTCTCCGTTATTTCGTTATCAATATCGTTTTCGATACGTGTTGAACGTAAACGATCGATTTCTTTGCGCAATTCTAGACCATATTGTGCTATTTCATCGCTAGCTAGATTCGATGTCATAATAAAAATTGCATTACGACATTCAATTGTTTTACCTAAACCATCAGTTAAACGACCCTCATCGAATAATTGTAATAGAACAGTTAGAACATCCGGATGGGCTTTATCGACTTCATCAAATAATACAACAGCATTCGGATTGGCTTTTAAACGTTTCGTTAATTGCCCACCTTCATCATGACCGATATAGCCCGGTGGGGCGCCAATTAATTTAGCCACTTCGTGTTTCTCCTGATATTCGGACATATCTAAACGTATAAAAGCTTGTTGTTTATTCTTATGGATATAATTGGCCAATTGTTTAGCCAATTCAGTTTTACCAATACCCGATGAGCCTAGAAATAAGAAAACTAAAGGGTGATCATCGTCACCCCAACCGTTCTCTTTCCGTCGAATTGCTACAATTTAAAAATTAATTAAAACTTAATAAAATCAACGATTGTCTAACCGGCTGAAACGGTAGTGATTGCGGCTTCTTGTCCGATAATATATTGGCGTAATCGGGCCTCCAACGGGAATTTCCGGCGTTCTTCCAGCCGTTTCTGTTGGTTGATCTCCTCGAATTCCGCCGTTTTCGTCTCTAAGAACGCCTTAACGGCGCCCTCCCGGGCGTATTGTAAGGCAATATGGCCGGCATCGTTTTCAATACACGGATCGGCGCCCTTCTCTATCAACAATTTAACAATCTCCAAATCGTTGATTAGAACGGCATAATGTAGGGCTGTAAAGCCACGGAATGACGCCGTACTGCTCAAACGATTCGAGAATTCGTCCTCTCTAATTGCCAACACTTCAAATGGATGGAGATTCTTCTCGCTGGCTGTACGTTTGATTGTTGTGAATTCATCGCCCAAATTCGGATCGGCGCCGTGTTTCAATAACACTCGAACAATATCGATTTGATTGTTGACGGTAGCTAGCATTAAACCGGTCCAACCGAACGGATGTCGTAGATTAGGATCGACTTTATCGTCCCGTAATAATCTACAATAAAATCAATGATTATAAATTGTAGAATTGAATCAATTGAATACTTTAAAGTTTCTGGTGTGTTGCCGAATCGTATCGCTTGAAAATAGCGTTTCTCCTGGTGTTTCGTGTATTTCTCACAAAATACAATAATCGCCGGATATATTATTGATCTTCTATAGATTTTCAAACGTTCATTCCAATTATAATCGTGGAAAACTATCAATCTATGAACTAAACCGTATAACCTATTGAAATTGTTCAATTTTACAATACGTTGATTCCATAATGGTGGTTTATATTTAATATAGCCGAATTTCGTTGAAATTGTACGTAATAGACGCGATATCACAGAAATATTCATGATTTTATTCGATTAATTACTGAAAATTTTGAATACTTCCACACAATTTTTCTAGGTTAGAAAACTGAGCAGTGTTGCCAAATTTTCTACAATTCTACATTTTCCAGAAAATCTATAATTGTATTGTTCGAACCGATAGTAAATAAAAATTATCGAAATCTATTGATTGGTTAATTATTTTGAATCAATTGTGTTTTTTTTGGATTTAAAATTGTATCAATTGATTTAATTGTAGGACTCGCAAAATTGAATATGGCAATGTTGTATATATGTCAATAAGAATGGTTATGCAACACAAAATACACTGCAAGTGGCGCAAAATTCAAAAATCCTCCAGTAGTAATTTCTGTTTTAAGCCCAATATCTGTTAAATTTCAAAATAAATCAGAATTCTCTAGAAAATCTCGTTAAAATCAAATTAACGAAATTATTGTTGAAAATATACAAAATTCGAAATATTACTGAAAAATTGGAATACTGCACACAATTTTTCTAGGTTAGAATACAGAGCGGTAATGCCAAATTTTCTATAAGTCTATTTTTTCAGAAAATCTATACTTGTATCGTTTGAATCAATTTTAAATAAAAATTAATTGATCGGTTAATTATTCTAAATTGATTGTAATTTTATAATTTAAAATTAAATCAATTTATTTAATTGTACGACTTATATGGCAGCGTTGTATATACGCCAATAAAAGAGTTATGCAACACAAAATATCATCGTGTACCACAAGGTGGCGGCAAATTCAAAAATCTTCCAGCAGTAATTGCTGTTTTAGGCTAAATAATTGGTTCAATTTTTGTTAAATTTCAAAATAAATCAATCTATCGGATAGAATTAATCGACTTGCTGTTGGAAATATGCAAACAACCACGTTTCAAATTGAATTAAATCACAAACCAATTATTGCGTTTATTACAGCAATTTAAATCTTTGATAAAAATAAATATTGTCATTGCAACTTTAACAATTACGATTTCTTGTTAAATCCATCAGAGTTGTCTGTATTTCATTATTGATTTCGCTCACTGTCGGTATACCGGGCAGCTCCCAAATCTCCTCTAAACTGTCCAATTTCTGGCGGCATATCGGACAAGTATCGTGGATTTCGTTCCTAGAAAACAATTTGTTCTACAATTGTTATTTCTATTCGATTATTTGTATCGATACCATTGTTCTATACAGGGTAAACAATAACTATGGGCACATGGTAGAATGACCTCATGTTGGCGTTCTAAACAAATACAACATTCTTTGGAGTTTTCGAATTTTCTACCGTCCTCACCATCATTATCGTCTTGAGTATTAGAAGCTTGATTGCTACAAGAATTTTCGTTTATTATCATCATTGGTGGCACTTTTGCGGCCTCTATTGTCTGGGCCACAAATACCGGTCGATATTCTCAAAACGTCTACCTTTTGCTCTGTACAACAGCTGAATTTTGCCATTTTAATGTCTTACAAATCGTTAGAAATTCGTTTAACGTTAACAGACGATAGGATACGATTTTTTGGTCGTTTTTATTGAATTTAACGCAAGCTATCTGTACAGTGGACCGCCACAATAACGTCGAATCCGTTCCCTTTTTTACAGCAAACACCAATTGATTCCCATCGATATCCAGCGATTTCTCTGAACTACAATGAGATTATCTAATTTGAATACGGATTTGTATCGAATTGGAGGCCTACAAATTGTTGATTTCCGTCAATAATTGTACGAATCGTTCGTGGGTGATTTCTTGGAAATTCGCGCTGTCCGAGGCGAATTTGTCTTGGATGAATTGGTGGAATTTGGGGAGGACACCTCCACTAGTTCCACCACCACTGCCACTTGGAAATTGGCCCATTTATTATGAACGAAAATTTTAAAATAGAAATCTTTTATGAAACACACACCACTGATCCGTACCGGTTCATTGCTAATCATCAAAAATACAACAATTTTTCTTTATTTACACCTGGAATTGGTGATGATAAGCCGAGTTTTGAACCTGTCAAACTTGTCGATAATATCAATAACTGTAATATCACGATCATTAGAATAAGGCGCGAAATTTGAATCATTTCAATGATAGTCGTGACGTTGATTTTGCCAAATAAATAAAAATCTATTTTAAGATAATCCGTTGGTGTTAATAATTCCATGTCTCTTATTTCACTGAAATTCTTATTATTATTGGTGTTATTTTTAAAAAAACAGTTCATGGTTAATTTGTTTGTTATTTTTAGTTTTTTCGGTTGGTACTATTTTTGGAAATGATTCGGGTGAAAACGAAATTTCCCTTATTTAGTATTTGGAAAATTTTCAATAGAATTTCGTATATGCGTCGGTGTTTTAATCCACACTACGATAAAATTCAACGTTTAATAGTCGCTGGTCAAAATAAAAATAGATTTTATTCAATTTTTTCTTGGCAATTGATAATTTTCGTTGTCGTTGGACGATTCGGATGAGCTTGTTGAGCCTTTAATGTTTAAATATCTAAAATTTTGGGTGTTTTCTACACAAAAACGTACAAATTTCAACAAATCTGCCTTCAATCATTGGGGAAACAACTGAAAATGTAACGTTTCAGGAGTTAATAGAATTGACTTGTTCTACTTTTAAGTGGCCATCCTCTTGGTTCGTTCTGTATATTGGGACTTCTTCAAATTCGCACTATTCGGTAAAGTAAGCTGTGCATGTCAATTAAGTGTTGACTAGTAAGCTATGAAATTATATAACCTTGTAACTAACGAGGTTATGTGGTCCATATTGGTTTCATAGCCTACTATTCAATAGTGAACCGAGACGCATAGCTTACTTTTCGAAATATTGCAAGGCAGCGATTAATTCCATAACGGGGTTTACTAGAATTGAGTACTTGTTCTACTTTCAATAGGCCATCCTCTTGATTCGTCCTGTATATTGGAGCTTCTTCAATAAGTCGAAATTTGAAGCCTTCTTTCAGTTTACAAATTTGGAAAAGTAAGCTGTGCCTGTCAGACCATTATTGAATAGAAGGCTATGAAATCACATAACCTCGTAACTTACAAGGTTGATTTCATAGCCTACTATTCAATAGTGGACTGACAGGCACAGCTTACTCTTCGAAATATTGCAAGGCAAAAATGAAACGCCTCAATTGAGTTATAAATTTAACAATTAAGGCCAATTTCCACCATATGATTATTGTCATTTGAATGTCTTCCAAAAATAAATGAGGAATTCTGCATAGTTTTCAAATGAATTGACTGCAAGGTGGTTGTATAGTTTGTGTTAAAATCGTCTCGTCACTACAAAACAATCTTTCCTGACTAATCCACTCTACTCTTGTCCTCTTTTCGCAAACATTTCGAGTCTAATTTTAATTCTTGATGTTATCTGGACGACCTAAATAACTTTTATCATCAATACACTTGACGAACAAATCAAAATTACAAGATTTTAACGCTAATTAAAAGTGAATTGTTTGGTCCCAAATGGGCGAGTTGGAGCCAAAAATACTCGAAATTGGACAAATAAGAGGATTGTGTTATAGTTAAACAACCTGTAAACAACTGTCAAGTTAGTGAAATAACGTAATGAATGTTCTAGATTTAAAAATAGCCAACTACTAAACCGAAAATCTAATGTCGTATCAAATAATAGAAAAATTCGACAAGAAAAACGAGTGGGGCAAGGTCTATTCGTGATTTTCGTACGGCCCCCTCTCTGGTCTTGTAAACGTTATTTGGTCTGTAAAAGCTCTCGTTGATTATAATGACGATGATGATGATGACGTCCAAAATTGCTGGTCTTGTCGCGGCCTTTGGTGCCAAATCAGTCAGTCCTGGCCATACAGTTTTAGTGCACCAACCACCAGCAGTCGGTCAGTTACAACGTACGATCGAATTTACACCACCTGAGGTTAGTAGATCCGAATTTAATTCGACAAATAACTGGCAATTGGGCGATTTTATTGCGAAAATTTCACACAAATTAGATTTTTTTGGGAATTTTTCGAATTTAAATTGTAGAAATATCCAAATGAATGTATTTGTGGATTTGTTGTTTTTAAAATTTCATAAACGTTCGCAATATTGAAACTGTAACCGATCAGGTGACGTAGTGGGCTAAATTTGGCACCATTCGATAACACCCAACATTCCACACCCTAAATAGAGCGATTCCTGTTCGAATATTAGTCGATTTTTGTCGGAAATTTCTTGGAATTTACCGATTTCTTCAAGATTTGAAATGTAAAAGATCCAAAAATAACACCAATTCATTGGATTAAAAATAGCCCATTACTTGTGTTTATTTGTACATTAAGTCTGTGTGTGTGAGTATAGCCAGGCTCGCTATCCAAATTAGTAGTAGTGTTGATTTAATTTTAATCCATCATCACGCTAAAAATACAGTTTTTCCGCACGCCCGGACTAATTCTTGTTGATGTTCCAGTCGAAGACCAATTGAAGATTTCGAAATTTTAAACGACCACCACCACAGAATCGATCAAAATGTTTAAAAACCATTTGGAAATGATCGGCCGAAACGAGACGGCCTCGAAGAAGGCGAAATTCTGGCAATCCTTCGTACGATCACTCAAAGGTACCGATTATCTAACTTTACTCAAGGTTGGTAGTTGGAACAAAACTACCAAAGCTAGTGTTACGCGCTAAACTTGGGCGCGTGCTAAAATTGTGCTGGCTATTTTTAAAAACGTTCTTCCCCCCAAAAAAACAGGTTCCGATGATATAAGAGCAACGGATCCGATCCACACCCGTCCTAGGGGCATTTTCCGGCCATTGCACGATCTACCCGAATTGTCGTCAACATGGCCGTTTGGCAAATCAATTTACGACGATCCAATACACGCCGCCGAACGCATCCACGTGCCGGGCTATCGGTACGATCCATTGCACAGGGACACTTATGGTTATTCACCGCGACCGATCTTTCCCCATAATTACGGTTCACTTGACCGATACCGGCCTGGTAAGTACAGAAATTACTAGGCCGATTGTAACAGCAAAACTAAACAATAACAAGAAAACTTAAAGAACGATGATGATGGAAATTTTTCGTTGTTTCAACGGCTTACATTTTTTTTTTGATTAAAATATTTTGGAAAATGTTCTTACTATTATTATTTGATAGTGATATCTTTACGTATTCTATATTTAAATATTTACACAGCCATTTATTTTAAGTAAATGTGTAATTGTTCGATCGAATAATTTGTTCGACTATAACTGTACAGCATTAATTTAAAAATAAATCGATATTATTGGAATAATTGGTGTGGGCCGCCCCGCAAACGCTCGAGTCTCCCGTTCGATTCTAATTCTTTCTAATCTAATTAAGCTTCAAATTAATGCTGAAAGCTTCTCTAATTCACACTGCTCCAGCATTTGCCAGGGCGTACCAACTTTTATTTTTTCTATTTTTTTATTTCAATTTGCAACCTTTCGGATTATTTTTGATCCCTCTAGACTTACTCGTAATTTTTGACGAGGGAGGTAAGCATGATTCCACAAAAATAAACCAGCTTGCGATTAATTTGGAGAGCTTGATTGCATTTTGTCGTATATTAGGATTTATTCTAGCGTTTTTGTGTTAATGTTAGTGTTCCATGTAACGAAACCGCGACCATTTGATGCGGACAAAGCCTGGCAGGATCACATTGATCGTGTGAAAAGTCGCGATCCGGGCTTGTGGCCCAGTGGTATTTTCCATACAACATATCCATTCAGTCGTTATCCGTTATATTTGGTCTACAGTAAACGTCCATCACCGCCAGCTGAGAAATACGATCCACATCGCGCCTGGTTGGATCATTTAGATCGACTTGCTGAATTGGATAAATTATATCCGTCATTATGGCCAAGTTATGGACGTTTATCGCCGACACCAATCAAAGTAAAATTTAATGAATTTCAATTGAATTTAAATTAAAATTTTTGGATGAATTAGCCTGGACAATGGGCGCCACGTCCATCGGAAGTCGCATACAATTATGCTGGCGAGCCGATCTATTCGCGTGCCGGTTTATTACCAAGTAAGAGAATCTGGAATGATTTATTCAATCCTTCACCATCACGTCCTATTTCATCAATTATTAAAGATCCATTCTGGTGGGATTCACCATTATTGAGACCTTATTCATTGTTTAATCCTTGGGGTAGATCCCCATTCTATTTACGTGATTCGTACCTATCCCCTGTCAAGAGGACGTACCTGTGGGACAAACACCCCATTAGGCCGTTCGGTAAGTTCTGCCCCACAAATAAATCCAAATTTTAACCCAAACCCCCCAACAAGGATTTTTGTTGTTGTATTTTTTTGGGGAAGTGGACAGCATTTTGGTAAACACAATTTTCTATTCTCTATCTATGTAGTTTGTCTAATTCTATATTAGATTAGATTTGATTAGAATAAAATTGAATCAATAGATGAACTAATCGAATCTTACTGGCAACTGTTTTGAAGTTATTTTAAAATTATGTGATGTAAGATTTATTTTGATTCCAACTATTTGTTGTTTTTATTTTTGAATGTCTCTCCTTTTCGCTGTCTATTTTATTTTATTTTTTTATTGGGTTCTATTTTAATTTTAATCTATTTTTAATTGTTCTAAAACTAATTACAATTTATTTTAATTAATAATTAATTTAATTATTTGTAAATTTTAGCGGCAGTTTACTAAATTGTGGGGTACAATTCGTTAACAACAAGAAAACCGACCACCAAGAGAATCAACAACGATCAAAATGAATCTACAAATTGATTTAAAATTGAAGATTTAAATAAAAATTTCAATAAAACAACACGATTTTATAATTACAACCAATCAAGTGTTCTCTCCATTGATAAAAACGATAAAAAATTTGAAAAAAAAATGAATTAAAATTGGTTATTTGTGTCATGTTATTATCAATAAATTATTTTGATGTTAGTTTGTAAATTCATTTAAATACCGCAATTTTTTTTGAATAAAATCACTAATTATGGGGTAAGTTGCACTATTTGGTAAAGTAAGCTGTGCGTTTCCAGTCACTTTAACTTAATAGGTTATGAAATCATATAACCTTATAATTGATAAACAACTGATTTCATAGCCTACTAAGTCAACACTAGACTGAGATGCACAGCTTACTTTTCAAAATATTGCGAGCCAATGAAATACCTCACTTTTAATTCAATTTATTTGCCTTTGGTTGTCTTCTGTAGTGAATTTCACAATCGGAAAATATCCAGCCAGCTGTCTCTAGTCAATTTCAGGCAATTTCTTAAAGTTGCCTTATAATTAAAGGGAAGCTTTATTTG
>JACDRP010001027.1:0-15344 GCA_013841185.1 Hycleus phaleratus | reverse complement strand
TAATTATGTCAAATATTCAACTTAAGCCTACTTGATCCCTTAGTAAATCAATGCTTGTAATTTATTATTATTCAGAGATATTGCGTTTTTCGATACTACGCTGATGCATGGCAATTGTGATGACTGAAAACCTTGAAAACTTTAACAATTTTTTTCTCGAAAATTTTCTTATGTAATCCCCTGCAATTTTTTCATGTCTGAACGCAGAAAAATATGCTCTTCCAGAAAATAAATTCAAAAATATAGGTTCTAATTAAAAAAAATTGATGATGATAGTATTTCTTCGCGATGGTAACTGATAGAGTCATTTTGACACAACTACAAAAAAATAATTAAAAAATAAAAAGTTACCTGTCTCGGCGTTTTTCGAAATTTTGATAAATAAAAAAATTACCATTATGCGGAACCTTTCGGTCACAGTGTATATTCAAAACAATATAAATAATAAAATATTTTTTTAATTATTGGAATTTTTCTAATGGTGATTTTAATAGAATTCAACAATGCAAAATGTTTCAAATATAGTAGATTCGCTTTTTTTAAACGAAAATATTAAACTTTGTAAAGTAGAAAAAATATAAATTTTAAATTATTTTTTTTTAAATTATTTTCATCTTGGTTTTAGAGAAATAAATCTGACAACAATGTAAAGCGCTTCAATTACTAGTACGCAAGCGCAGTTTTTTGTTGGTGTGGAATTTCGAAAATCAACGTTTTTTCGGTGAAAATTTAATCTCGAATTTTTTTAAAAAATAATCAGAATTTTCTTATTATTTAGTCCATTATTATTATTGTGAATAGAATTAGAGGATGTACATCAAAAGTGTAATCTTAGACGGTTTTAAATCGTATGGCCAACGTACAGAAATCAACGGTTTCGATAAACAATTCAACGCAATCACCGGCCTAAATGGCAGTGGAAAATCGAACATATTGGACTCAATATGCTTCGTTTTGGGCATCTCGAATTTGAGTCAAGTAATTCACATGTAAATCAACCAGAAAAATCGCAAAAACTCGAATTGTATTTTTAGGTTAGGGCGGCCAGTCTTCAAGATTTGATCTTCCGCAGCGGCCAGGCTGGCGTTAATAAGGCGACAGTTTCGATAACGTTCGATAACAGCGATCCGGATCAATCGCCGCCCGGTTTCCAGGATGTATCCGAGATAACGGTAACCCGACAAATTGTACTTGGCGGTAAAAATAAGTATTTCATCAATGGCAGTACTGTTGTCGCAAAAAAGATCGAAGATTTCTTCTGTTCGTGCCAATTGAACGTTAACAATCCCCATTTCTTGATCATGCAGGGGAAAATCACAAAAGTGTTGAATATGAAGCCGCTCGATGTAGGTTTCTTATACAATGTCGTAATTTAAGCTACGACCTACGTTTTATTGCGGTAATTTATATGTTGTTTTAAGATTCTAGCAATGATTGAGGAGGCTGCTGGTACGAAAATGTACGAAACAAAGAAGCAAATCGTACAGAAGACGATCGACAAGAAGGATGCCAAATTTCAGGAATTAAATACGGTAATTTTCTTCTGTAATACTTTAATTATTCTAATTGGTATAATTTTATAGATTTACCATGAAGAAATCGGCCCAAAATTAGAGAAACTACGCAAAGAACGTGCAGCCTATATGGAATATAAATCATTATCCAGAGAATTGGAGCATATTCTAAATTTATATCGAGCATGGCAGTTTATCGTGTCCCAACGAACATTAGACGATAATGAGAAACTACTCAAAAATAACGAAAATAAAATTCTACAAATAAAAGAGAAGATTACAGAAAATAAACAAACCATCAATACTATTGATGAAGAATTGAAAAATAAGACTAAAAACGCTAAAAATGTTCGTATTTGAATCAAATAATGTCGTTATTAATTATTATTTTTGTAGAGTGATAATGAGAGGCTACAAAAATTGGAAGATAATCTGCAAGAAAACGAAAAACTGGAAGCTCAAGCTAATGCTGCTGTTAAATCGGCCAAAGATAATCTCGCTAGCGAAGAAAAAAAGAAACTACAATTAGAGGAGGTTTATTCATTATTTAACAATTGAGATTAATTTTTATCTTTTTATATTTAGGCGATCAAAACTGATAATAAAGAATTAAAATCGAAACAAATCGAATTGGAGAAGATGAAGGCGCAATTTAATAAATTCCAACAGAATGATACGATTGATAATGAAGCATATGAAGCAGCAGTGAAGCGTTTTGAAGCTTTAAGTCTTGGTATGGAGATAAATGATGATGGTGAAGCTGCAACATTACAAGAACAATTAATGAATATAAAAGAGAAATTAACTAGTGCTAGTACAGAAAAACAAGTAACACAAATGGAATTGAAACATTGTCAAGAACAATTAAAACAAAAACAACAATTCGGTAGTAATGAAAATGATTATAAAGCAGATGAAATTAATTTGAAGAAAATTGGGGAAGAAATTGACAATATTGAAGTATTGTAAATTTCAATAGTTGATTATTTTTATAATTTTATCCAATTGTAGAAATCATTGAAGAAAATTAATTATTCTGAAGAGAGAATGAATGAGTTGCATACAAATAAACAAAAAATTATACAAGAAATTCGTAATTTGAAGAGTATAGTTGAGAATTTTCAAGCTCGACGTCCGTATACGAGTTTCCGTTATCGAGACCCGGAAACCAATTTCAATCGAAATCGGGTTAAAGGTGCAGCTTGTCGTTTATTTACTGTAAAAGACCCCATAGCTAATCTTGCTTTAGAAACAGCAGGTGGTGGACGGGTAATTATTTTATTAAAATTATTTCTCGAATTAATTCTCAAAATTACAGTTATTTAACGTTATCGTCGATACGGAGGTTACAGGTAAAAAATTATTACAACACGGTAATTTACAACAACGGACAACCTTTATTCCGTTAAATAAAATCGACGCGCATCGTATTAGCGATAATATTATTCGTTATGCGCAAGATTTGGTAATTAATAGCCTTTATTGCAACAAATTAACTAATTTTTTATCGATTTAGGTGGGTGTTGATAATGTAAAACCGGCTTTAGCTTATTTAAATTACCATAATAGTCTACAGAAAGCAATGGAATATATTTTCGGTAATGTTTTTATATGTAAAGATATCAATATAGCGAAACAGATAGCATTCCATCCGAGAATTCTACGCAAATGTGTCACATTAGATGGTGATACTGTTGATCCAGCTGGTACTTTAAGTGGCGGGGCACCGCCTAAAGGTGATCCGATTCTCAAACAAATCCACGATATCATCCAATATGAAGTTAGTTGAATTTTCTCTATTTATTATAATTATTGATTTTCAATTTTATTAGGAACAATTAAAATCGAACGAGAAAGAATTAGAAGTAATTGAGAATGAAATACAATCGATGAGTAACGTACAACAGCGATATTTAACAATTAAAGAAAGTCTAACGATGAAAAAACACGAAATGAATTTGATTACGAAACGTTTACAAAATACCACCCATTATCGCCAACAAGAAGAAATTAATAATTTAAAAACCCAAATCGGGGAATATAAAACAAAAATTGAACAATCCTCGATGATTATAGAGGAATCGAATAAAAAAATCCACGAATTAGAGAAGAAAATTCGAAATTCTACAAATAGTCGGGATGTTCAATTAAAACAAGCCGAATTAGAGATGAACAAATTGAAACAGAAAGCTATCAATAGTCGTAATCAATGGAAGGAAAAAGAAGTAAATCTGATCACTATAAATTTGGAAATTAAAGAAGTCGAGAAGAGTCTAGACGATAATCGGGCACAAATTACAACAATTGATCGAATAATTGAGAAGTTGGGTGTTGATTACGAAGAAACCGTTGCCGAATTGAAGAAGATTCAAGTAATTTTATTTGTTTTTATATAAATTAGTTGTTAATTGGTTTAAATTTAGGGAATTGTTAGAATTAAACAAGAAGAAGTGGATAATGAGAAAGTTGTAATTTTGGAAAAAAATAAAGATCTCCAACGTCGTTTGCACGAGAAAGAGAAATTGAATAATGAAATTGTTGAATATGAGTTACAAATTAAAAAACAAGGTTACGATATTAAAAAAATGCAAGATGATATTAAAAAATTAAAATCGAAACATGATGATTATGCGAAAAAAATCGACAAAAATTCCCCATATTTGAAAGAAGCGAAAAATTTGAGTAATAAAGAAGGTAGTGAATTAGAAGCGAAAATACGTCGTTGTCAAGAAACTGTACATAAATTACAACGTACGGTTAATGAGAAAGCACAAACTATGCTTGAACAACAAGAGGCTGAAGTAATTTCGTTATAATTTCAATAAAAAAAAAAAGGTTTAAACTTGTAATTTTCTAGTGTAGCGAATTGAAACGTAAACATCGAATTGTTGAAACCGATAAACAGAAAATCGTACAAGCCATTGCCGATTTAGATCACACGAAAGAGGAGGCATTGAAGATAGCTTTCGATCAAATTTCGAAAGATTTCGGTTCGATTTTCAGTACACTATTGCCCGGTGCTAACGCCAAATTGGTTACTTTACCCAATCGCCCCATTTCGTCCGGTCTTGAAGTAAATATCTTGATTTTATCGTTACGATTAATAAAAATAATGATTTGTAGATTAAGGTATCTTTAGGCGGTATTTGGAAGGATAATTTGACTGAATTGAGTGGCGGTCAGCGGTCTTTGGCGGCGTTATCGTTGATTTTAGCGATGTTATTGTTTAAACCCGCCCCTTTGTATATTTTGGATGAGGTTGATGCAGCTTTGGATTTGTCGCATACACAAAATATCGGGAGTATGTTGAGGACTCATTTCAAAAAATCACAGGTACTTGAATTACTTGTTTTTATACATTTTTATTTCGAATTTATTTCAGTTTATTATCGTTTCGTTGAAAGATGGAATGTTTAACAACGCTAATGTTCTGTTTAAAACCCAATTTATAGACGGTGTTTCAACAATAACCCGTACCGTTAATAAGAATGATTAATTGATTTGAATTAAAAAAGAGTTGCGTTATTTTTGTAAACTTAATTGTCGAATAAATATTTCTACGTTTCTACTTTAGAGATTTTCCAAACTACCAATGATCCAACAAAAGAGTAGTCTTTGATATTCAGTTGTTTATTACGATTTTGTTAATTGAAAATCGCTATTGGAGACTTACTTGGTTTGTCAAAAATGTCCGATTTCCTAACAGATCACGAATGGTTCATTTATTCGAGCAATTCCGACCCGAACGAATCGAATTTCGAACAAGACGACCACCAATTGCTCCAATTGACCAATTTGAATACGCTGGTGGAGCCGCCGAAGAAACGTCGCGGTAATCTCCCCAAACATTCGGTGAAGATTCTGAAACGCTGGCTGTACGAGCATCGCTACAACGCGTATCCGAGCGATGCTGAGAAGATTTCGTTGGCCGAAGAGGCCAATTTGACCGTTCTACAAGTGTGCAATTGGTTTATCAACGCACGCCGCCGGATATTGCCGGAGATTATCCGGCGCGAAGGCCAGGATCCGTTGCAGTATACGATATCGAGACGGGGCCGTAAATTGAGCAACACCACCACAACGGCGGGCTCGAAGAGCCTGCCGTACATTACGAGTTGCGGTGGACGTCTTGTTTATTGTTGCGACAGCGATACGGACACGAAATATCGCTGTAGCGGACCGAAATTCAATCAAACCCTATCCGATTCGGACTATTTCAGTCGAAATTCCGGGTAATTCACGATATCATCAAAGTAATTGAAGTCTATTTAATTTTAATCATTTGAAGGTCGTTCGATGAAGTCCAATATTGTAATATATCCCATCCACAATTATCGCATTTACCTCAACTACCTCATCCGTTTGCTGGTAATTCATCAACGATTGAAATCGTACCGACGAAACGAACGAATGTGTTCAATAAGAACGATAATTTCGAAAATGCGAGTGATGAGGACGATCGAGAGAAATTGCGGTCGTTGCATTGGCTGATCGAAACGGCGGTTGCGATACGACAGCGGGAAATCGAGCGGAATGCTCACAATACGACGACTAGGCTAAATGAATTATTTAAATAAAATTTTACATTCTCGGCGTTTGTAGTTTTCAAATTTCCCGCGTTTAATTTACACTTAATTTAATTGTACTGTTAGCTAAACTGATAATTGAAACTACTATTTTATCGACTTTAAGCAATTAAAATTAGAATAAAAGAGTATAAGAAAGCAAAAATTCACACAATAATCAAAATAAATAATGGAGGAAGATCGTCATATAATTGAGTGAATTTGGCAACGTTGTGATTTTATTCCTGTATTTAACCACAATTTAAAATTATTCTAAATATCGTTACAAAAATTTTAATTTTGGTTACTTACTATTTAATAGCAAACGAAAATGATATAAATTTGTTAAAAATAGGCGATTTTTTTTAATTTCTGTTATAATAGGGTTGTTTGGTTGGTTTGGTTTTGAATTTGGCGCCGGTTTGTGCAGCTGGCGCCCTCATATGTCTACGTCAAATATTAATCAGAAAAAGAGAAAATTGTATCGCGATTAGTTTTACGTACAAGTAGCCATTATTGTAAATTTGCGTATTTTGTATACAGTAAAATTAACGAAGAAACAAGAAAAATTCTAGAGTGTTTGTTTTATTTAATTTAATAATTAATTTAATTAAGTCGTGTTAATTGTATTTATTTAATCACACAACAAATCGAAAATGAATCCTGAATAGTAAGTATCGATTTCTTCGACTTTTTGATTATGTGGTGGAATTGTGCGATAGGAAACAGATTTTTCGATAATCTAATGCGCAATTAGCCGCAAAATTGCCGATTTATGTTCCAAATCGGTACGAGAAAATCGAATAAAATCGAAGATCGGAAAAACGATGTTTTGGAATTGAGACTTTTCCACCCATTGTGTTTTGTACGTCATTCGGTCTGAGTCACAGACGTGTTGGATGATACAGACTGTCTTTCTTTTTCTTTTGGAATTTTGTGATTATCGAACCTTTGATCGACGTTTTGAACTTGATCCTTTGTCCGCCCCACGATCACCCCTTGCAAATCGCAATAACAAATCTTATTTTGTTCACAGTGATTATCTATTTAAGTTGCTACTAATTGGTGATTCAGGCGTTGGCAAATCGTGTTTATTATTAAGGTTTGCGGTAAGTAATTATCGACAAGTATATTTTTAACGAATTAATTGAAATTGATCGATCTTTGCTCTATTTTTAACCATTTGCAGGATGATACTTACACGGAAAGCTATATCAGTACAATTGGTGTTGATTTTGTAAGTTACAATACTTTATTAATGTGTATTATAATTAAATTCTCGTTCTGTTTTATTCGTTACAGAAAATTCGTACGATTGATTTAGACGGAAAGACAATCAAGTTACAGATTGTAAGTTATATTTCCATTCTTTACAATTCGTATTATCCAAAACAACACTAAAAATATCTGGATAATTCTGCAATTTGTTTACGTCTCGTGGAAGATTATTCCTCTTTATAAACGTCGGTTTTTCCGATAGTAGTTTATTAATTTGTCGCCCCGTTTTGGTCTATTTTCATCTACAAAATTGCATCGACTTTGTCAAGCTTCTGACAATGTTAAAAATCTATAAATAACTGACCATGAAGTTCATATGTTGAATCTTTTTTAAAACAACTACAATTTCCTGATAATTCTTAATATTTATTCATTATTGATAAGTTACACGTACTTATGAAATACCCACAAATATCCATCTTTTGTTAATATTTAATAATACTGAACATGTGTTGAAATTTCTAAGGTAGTTCCAATTTCACATCTAGTCATTTTATTGTGAAATTTTTATTATCAATAGAAATTGTCTTATTGTTACACTATTTGAAATATTTTCAACGAAATGTACGTTTGATTTATGCGCTTTTGTTGAGTACAATTTGGACATGTTTCTTTTGTACAAATCAGTAGAACGCTTCAAGGAAATAGTCATTAAAGTGTCACTCACAAAGGGATGGTTTTGGAGATTTATGACATAGACAGGCAGAATAAAAAACGTGCATCTTTAAATTTCTATATCCGTAAAATCATTCAATTGATCAATTAGCAATTACATCGATATTGAATCGAATCTTGGCGTAGATAAACGCCAGGAATATTTATACAAATATTTGAATTAATTACATGAATTATTGATTACAACGTTGAACTAAACGCAAATATCCTTTGAGATTTTGATGGATGTAATTGAATATTGTTGATTTATTGCTTTGCATATTAAGCGGTACTTATTTTCATAAAATTAATGGTTATTTCTAATGAATACGATTGTATACATATTCAATGTTGTAAATTACTTTTTCTCCGTACATTAAATTGGCATAGGCATATTTATAAATGTACTATTTCCATTATTGAGGGCAAATTTACAATTAAGAGTTTTAGTAAATATAATTTGTTACGCTTAAATTTTAGTTTTACAAATGGAAAATTGGCATCTAAAATTGTTATAAACAATCAAATGTTATTATATGATTACATAATCGAAAAATTGTACTTTCAAATAGTGAAAATGTGGCACTTTTACCATTGCTGTAGTTGAAATTACGTTTCTATTTACATAATCGAAGTAATTTAATATAATTTTATTGTTTTGCTTTTTAGTGGGACACGGCTGGTCAAGAACGATTCAGAACTATAACATCGAGTTATTATAGAGGCGCCCATGGTATTATTGTAGTTTATGATTGTACAGATCAAGATTCATTCAATAATGTTAAACAATGGCTAGAAGAAATTGATCGTTATGCTTGCGATAATGTTAACAAATTACTTGTAGGTAATAAGAGTGATCTTACTACAAAGAAAGTTGTCGATTATAATACTGCAAAAGTAAGTATTGTTTACTATAACGAGAAATTATTTTTAATAAATTCTAAATATTTACAAATCAATATCAATTATTTTATAGTTTACGTATTTACTGTTACTATCAATTTATTGCAACAATAACAATATGCTAGATACTCAACTATAGGAATGATTTACTATTATCTATTCTTTTGCTGTTTGTTTATTTGAAGGATAATCGATTGTGAAATGTTTACATAATTTATGCGCTAATCTTTGTGCTAAAAACTATAAAAATATGCATAATTTATCGTTATGTTAGTTAGGAATTTATTCTAAAAAAAAAATAACAAACAAGTTCATTAACTTGATTATTTTTATTTTATTTTTAGGAATATGCAGATCAATTAGGCATTCCTTTCCTCGAAACATCAGCCAAAAATGCGATAAATGTTGAACAAGCATTTATGACAATGGCTGCGGAAATTAAAAATCGTGTTGGACCACCATCATCGGCTGGTGATCAAGCAAATAAAGTCAAAATTGATCAAGGACGTCCAATTGAAACGACTAAATCAGGTTGTTGCTGAAAAATATCACAAAGAATACAATTAAATATAAATATTAACAAAAAAAAAACAAGAATTTTTGCGGATCATACAGATCATTTCACCATAATGATAACATAATTACTTTTTTTTTTTTAAATTATCATCGCAGTTAGATACTGCTGAAATTCTATATATAATTAAAATAATATTATCTTATATGTAAAGTTATTTTCTTTTTCTGTTCTTTGGTTATGTTACTTTTCCATATTACTCTAGTTGAAGAATTTTTAATATGTAATAAACAACAAATAATTCAACAGTCATTTAGCCTAATTAATTAAAGTTTCATTTTTTGATATTTATGGCTTTCTAGTTTTGTAATATTCGTTATTGGGGGTAGGAATTAGAAAAGAATCGTATTAGTTTTTCTTCATTCTTTTCGAATTGTCCCCGAGAACGATGCCATTTATGTCAAATGAATGTAATCTGAATTCTATAGTAAATTCTTGGGTTTTTCTCAATTTATACCTCGTGTATTTTTTTATAAATGATATTCAAAAACGACAAAATTAACATTGGTACTGGGCAAATACTAAACATTTTACTTTTAAAACGTTGTATAAAAGAGAGAAGAAAATTCGTGCACTTTCCTATAACTCAAACTATTCTGCACATTATAGCAATTTGATTTCTCTAATCCAATTTATTATTTAAAAATCTTGTAGAATTTTTGAGAAAATTAACTTTTGTAAAATCAACGGTAATCAATTTAAACAACCAGCAGCTGAAAGAACTGCTGATAGATCATTTTTGTAGTTGAAATATTTGTATGAGGAATTATTGTAAACAAGTAAACGATTTGAAAGTGTGATATGCCTTCTTGTCCATCAACCTGGGTTTGTTTAAAAGAAACAATTTTATATTTTGTTATATAAATTATAATTAACGGAAACGCTTATATTGCATCTAAAAGTTCTTGTGTATCGTCAAGATTCGGTTTTCTTCTTTTATTTTCAACAATTTCCGGTTCCACATCCTCAACGGTTGCTGAATTTGCTACTCTAACTTCAACTGGTTTAATTTCCGTATTTATAATCCGTTTCGGCAATACAAAATCGTCATCCATTTTTGAATCGTGTGATTCTACAGCAACATTCCGATCACTATCATCACTAGAACTCGTCTGTTCTTGCTCCATTTCTTCTTCACTCTCGTAATTCGATTCTTCCGATTCCGATAAAACTTCTTTCCGTTGGTTTGTTGAAGTTTCCGGTGTTTCATCGTCTTTCTTTCGTTTCCGCCGTTTCGTTTCAACGGCTGGATTTTCAGCCGATCGCCAATTACGGAAGCCTTCTAACAGTTCGGTTAAATGCTGAATTTTACGTTTCTTCTCGTTTAGGAGTTGGACGAAATTACTGTACAGCTGTTCGTCGTCGCGTTCTTTACGTTCGATAAATTCCTGCAATTTTCCCAAATATTCAGCGTTGCCTGAAAATTATTTTATCATAAATGTCCTTAACATAACTGATGAGTTACTTTGATCGAGTATCTTTTGCTGCTTCTCCAATTCTTCGATTTTATTTCGATAATTCCGATTTTCGTCATAGAATTTAACGAGCGTCTCCTCAACAATACCAACGTAATCTATCTGAAATTGCAACAATTTTAATTACTTTTTCGAGTTTTTCCGACTTTATACTTCTTCAAGGTTGATCGAAATAAATTTCGTTCGTCCTTTATTTAAGCTTCGATACACAACAAATTCGTTGTTATTCAAACACAAACTAACACCTTCAGGAGGACTATTTAGGTACTCTTTCAACGTACCGAAATAATCAGTGAACGATTTTTGGTGTTTCTTGGACCATTCATTTAGAATTCCTTCCGTTACCTTCAAGATGTTTTCGTTAAATTACAATTCGTAATGAAAGTTTAAAGCTTACAGAACACTTCCAAGCTTTGCTATTTTGCAGAATAACGATTTCTATTTCATTATCTTCATAATTTGCGTTTATATAAAAGGGTTTGTTTTGATCAGTAATCTTCGTCAAAATACTAGTCATCTTTGGCAGTCTTATCGAATCAGTCAGCTGAAATTGAGGTTACGTTTATTATTTATAATGGAAAATCTATTCGAAAACCCACTAATTCAAATTTAATATTCTTAAAAACACAAATTTCGGCAATTTGAATAGTTTATAAATATTTGTGCGCAAAGAATTGGCAATAATAATAATGATAACACATATCTATTCCACATACCATGGTTTCATGAAATATTGCATTGTTGCCAAATCTACCACCACTAAATTATTCTATCTACCTAAATGACTAAGTTTGTTAACAAATTTATTAAAATCTATATTTCTGCATTAATTTCCGTCATTTTGGAAGCCAAAAATAATTGTTTAATTTTTCTTAAATTTTATACGACAATCATTTATTTCAAGCACACATCTCGAAACTTACCATTGTGACTACAACACATACTAACCTTGAGTCGATGACATAACCTCATTGTTGTCAAAAATCCCCAAATCGTAAAGATCGCCATACACTATCAAATCCGCCTCTTGTAAAACTAACAAGTTTTATTGTACTCAATAGTTACATTTAGCTAAATTGTTTATTTCTAGTCTTTCTATCTTCATTCTTTCTCTACAAAATGTGTCTTTAACGCTAATTCTCGATTGTTTCGATGCCCTCGATCATCACCTAGAACAAAACACAAATAAATCCGTAATAATTAAACGTTAAAAGTAGTACTTGTGGACGGTAGATCTTGTTCGGTTTGTTCTACAGATGGTGGTCCTTGTTTAATAAAATACGGCGAATTTTCGTGTTGTATTAATGGAGACGATGATGATGACGGCATTGCGGACATATACGTGTTATTATCGTCCATTTCACTATGCTGCACTATAGCTAATTGTAGGGCACGTTTCAATTTCCTTCGTATTATCGGCGATTTTATATTCCGCAATTCTGACGCAACGTAATTGCCAAAAATTTGATATTCATCCGGCGAATTCGCCTCTTTTATTCTCCGTTTCATTTCCGAGTGTTCGATTGGCGGTTCAGGAGACGAGCAGAGATTTTCCGATGATGAACTCGTGTCCATTTTCAGGTTTATAGGGGTGTTTTCCGTTCGGTGATTACCCCGCGTCTGCAATAAAACTCTTCATTAATTTCCAATTTATACAAGCTCAAAATTGTGTTCTATAGTTACAGTATCGGGCGGTTTTCGGCGTAAATGCGACGACAATATGAACCTTAAAGAGTCGTAAAATTCCCATTTAACGCCGCATTGTTTGCCACCAAGTGGCCGTTTTTTGATCTTTTTGTACTCTTGAAAGAATTGCGTGCGTAAATTGTAGATTTTCCGTTGGATTTCACGTTCATCAATTTCTAAATCATTGGCTAATCTTAATAAAGCAGTCTGTTTTTTAATTCTATTCTCATATAAATTACATCTAGAATCCCACAATTCCGGTAAAGATTTATATTTTTCGATTAATACTTTCACTTTCTCTTTTGACCACTGGAATTTCTCAGACATCATAAAATTTCAATACAAATAAGGAATAATCAATTCCCATATCAGAATTATTCCATTTTTGAGGTTATGTTGTAACCTACGATTATCGTAATTATAATTAAATAGAATTACATTATTATTAAGATTTATCGTTTCTTTAAATACTTTCAATATTCTATTGAAGAATTTAAATAAGTTTCTGGACTTGTCAAATACTTGAAAGTCAATTTGAACATAAAAACGCCTAATTTACGATAATCTATATGCAAATTATGGATTAATGTGTAAAAAGGAAGATTTTGTTTAATTTTTATTATTAAACGTAAAGTTACATTTTAAAGAAATTATGCTGTTTGGTCATCACCCTTTGTCGTTCTAGTATAGATCAATTGGGCTCTATGTTTAACAACTTGTTTGATAAGACCTGAAATTCAAATAATCTTTGTTAATAGAAAATAACATCAATAAAAGCAAATAAATAGATTTAAAAATCATCAGACTCATTAAATCAGTTTTGTAGTTAACTATCACGGTTCTTATAGACTAAAAAGTTGTCATCACTCTCTAATTATTCGTAACTATAATTCGAGAAAAATTTTACCTTTCTGTTGGAGTTCAAGTAAGGCTCGTCGTGCCAACGATCCACGTACTTTCAATCGTTCCGATACAACAGACGGCGTTATCAATTTGTAGGATGGTACTTCTTTGTATAATTTATCATAAGTTGCTTTATCGAACAATACTTGATTGTTCAACTTGTCACGGACTTTTCCTTTAGACCACTTCTACAATTTTATGACAACAAATTAACACAACATCGATCAATATTGGATCAAAATTACCTTCTTTTTGGCTTTACCACCTCCGGATCCTTCCTTCTTCTTCTGGGTCTTCTGGGGCTGTTTCGCCGACGACTTCGAATCCTTCTTAGGCGGCTATGCAAAAGAAATAAAACAAATGAACACGTGTTTTGTTGGTTAAAATTCTAATTACAATTTCTCAATTAAATTAATCATCATAAATTAATAAATTTTAAACAAAACCAATTTCACATATTTACTACTAATTTATAATAATTATAATTAAAAAATTGATTGATTGAGTAAATTTCGATAGAATATAATCAACTCACCATCTTGGTTTCTTACAAAAAAGAGAGAGGAAACGGAAACAAGATCGACTTGTCAACTGTCAACCATATTGCCAACTGATGGCGTTGAAAGTTACTAGATTTTTTTTAGGTTATAAATACACACAAATTATGCGTAAAAATGTATTAATTATAATAATTTACATAAACAAACCAATATAATCATAAATAATTAAGTTAAAGCTGTATTATATAGCATCACATTCAATTCTTTCATCAGAAAAATTCCAATCTCTTTTAAGACTAATTGTTCTAAAGACGAATTCGTTGCTAAAATCGTTAATAACATTGCAACATCTTGAGCTTGAATATTACTTAAGACTCTCATTAAACGATTACCAAGTTCAGTCTTCTGTTCATCGGTTAGATCGTACAATATCACCTCAGTTAAAGACTTGAATTTACCATGACTCCTATAAGCACCATAAAAAGCACCAGCTGATCCACCTTTATCAACAAATCCATTAAAAACTTATATATTTTGATCATAAATTGAATTACCGACTGCTAAACCGACAGGGCCTCCAAGGAGAGCACCGAAAAAAGCACCAGCACCTGCCAAAATGGCACCTTTACCCGATTCAGTAAACGTAACTTTGAGGTTCTTCTCACGGGCCAACTCTTCACACAATTTTACAAAGTCTGAATTTGATAATAGCGCCATTGTCGTGTATTCTAATTAAATTTAATCATATCGAAATTAAGGGAAAAATAAACTTTGGACTTTTCCAAGTAGGTATTTGGAGTCTTGTGATTGGTTTTTAATTTAGTCGAAAAGATCCTGATTGGTGGCGTCAGCTGTTCATGAAAGTTGCCAAATTTAGGCGTAAATACGTCAATGAGGTACTAGAGTGATCATCCTGTCAAAAAACAAGTCCACGTATAGTGGCAGACATCTTGGATAGTGGAGACGCAAACGAATTGAAGTAGTTGGTCGACAATTGGTGAACTGGTGGTTTGCATCTAAACTAATGTAAATAAGTATTGCTGGTTGTATAAAATTAGGTGTATAATATTGGCACAAATAATGTCGGTTTCAAGAATGGCAGCCTTGCCTAAAATTAGCAACTTGTAAATGAGCTACGGGGTTCAAATTTGATAACATAATCTCCAAGGAACTTCTTATAAATCTTTAATTTTTTAATTAGTTCATCAAATAATACGTGTTTCCTTAGAGATAGCAACTTTGAATTGGAACACGCAGTATGTTTGTATGTTGATAAATTAGCATCATTTTAT
>JACDRP010001026.1:0-15369 GCA_013841185.1 Hycleus phaleratus | reverse complement strand
TTTTAAGATTCTTCGAGTCCAGAATTTGAATTTCTTATTATTGAGACTAAAAATAGAAAATTCCGCATAAAAAGATTAAATATCCAAATTTTGTCTTTTACAATAGCTAGAAACGATTAGACTCGAAATAGTCTTGATTTTGGTCGAAATCCTGCAAAATTGTCTCGAAATCTACACCGCACTCGTCTCATGCCGAAATTCGGTGAGTAGGTGGTTACTTTCCCACTGTCCAAAAATTCCCTCGCAGCGATTCTATAATTTCCCTTCGAAAAAAACCGAAATAGCCACTGTTGTGTTTGTACATTTGGTTTCGTTCTTCGGCACCCTTCTCCAAAATAAGGCAAAAGGAAAACAAACTCGAATGTAGGATATTTTGCCCTGTCTGATCACGATTTCTGAATTGTCTTTCTTTTTCGTTAAAACAACTATTCCTACCCTTAGGGTTGTACGGTGTATAGGTATATCTGCCTACATATAATCAAAATTATTCCACTGTTCATGTAGTAAGTAATATAGCTTTAAGGTGGTTGGTAGAAGGAAGAAGAATAATAAGAATAGAATAAGAAAAAAATTGCTACATAGATATACGTTATACGTAAATGTATGTGTAGATAGCTTGTGGGTGTATTATAAATTCTTTTTCTTCTTCTCACTGATGGTGGTTCGTTTTAATTCTTTGATGGGTGTGTGTATGAGTGTAATGGGAACTGATTTTTGTGAGAAATGTGGAATGATGATGATGATGATGATGATTGGCGAGAATTAGTTTGCGTGTCTGTAAGCATCTCCCACACGTATCCCTCTATCTCTTCAACTATTCGGTATTTTATTAACAATGATGGACACACGCACATATCGCATACCTAACGTACCTTTATGATTACAGTTTTAAATATGCCGGCCCTCATACACTATTCATAAGTTTTCGTAAATATAGTTAAGATAGACAGAAATATTCCACACAAACATCTATCTCCATCTCGATCAACTTGAAAGTTTACAAATGATCACGGGAAAAACAACGATCAATATCGGGA
This sequence comes from Hycleus phaleratus, assembly GCA_013841185.1. Taxonomy (NCBI): domain Eukaryota; kingdom Metazoa; phylum Arthropoda; class Insecta; order Coleoptera; family Meloidae; genus Hycleus; species Hycleus phaleratus. The sequence continues at coordinate 14,332 of JACDRP010001026.1, read as the reverse complement.
TAATTGCCGGAAAACTGTACTGTTTTCGGAATATATTCGATGTATATTTAATAATATGGGGGCATTGTAAATATGCACCCCGGTATGGATGGTTAAACGTTTAGCCATTCGAAACAATCGCACCTCGGGCCTAGTAATGCTCATTTGCTATGCGCAACTGATTTGATCTACCGTGTGTTCGTGAATAAATTAATGTAGGTGTACATATTTAAAACATGATTTTCTTTCAAGTATCGCGCCCTCTAAATAAACCCAAAAACAAGGAAATTTTCGAATATTTTTCCACGTATAAAGGGCCGGACTGGACCATTTTGAGCCAGGTGAAAATTTAAAAACCCACGCTAGAAGATCTCGCTTGTTTTCTATTTGTTCATGTGTAATTTTCCAAAAACAAGCGAGTTTTCGATTATTAATTATGGGCTTTTCCTGGAAAACTCACAAGCCGAATGGGAAATTTCTGGTAGATTTGGAAAGTACTTTCAATTTTATGGAAACTCTATCAAAATCATTGAAATATAACCAACATTGGGTAAGTTATGAGGAGAAACAGAAAAATGTTTGATTCTTCAAGATTTTCCACTACAATTTAAAATTCAATTGGAATTTTCCGAAACGATAAAAGTCTCTAGATTCGTTTTGAAATGCCGTTTTTGAATATGTTTCAATTTTTGCGATATTTCCAAAAATAAGCGAGATATAGCTTATTAAAAATCGTTTAATTGTTTCTTATTTGAATTTCAATTGAAAAGGCAATGGCATGGGCCTCCCAGCGGAGGCGACTCGTCTAGTCCGGGCCTGTCCGAATACAGAGAGACCAACTTTTTTGTGTGTGTGACCTTAATGGCAGGTCTTGATGGAAATTAGTCTGTGGGAATCCAACTCGTTATAACAAATCTTCTAAACACTGTCATTTTTTGTAAATGGTAGGTGTAGGTGAATCTCTAATTTTTGGCTTGATTGAGGGATAAAAGCCAATGACTTACTGGAATCGTAAAAAAACAGCTAATGATAGTTATACACAAATACAGCATCATTAATTTTGATTTTTACTAAAAATAAACTTTTACATATTGGAATGGTCATATGTTTGAACGATTACAAACGAAAAAACTGCACATATGTAGATATCCATATCTGAGGGGTGTACACTTCGCCCTGTTATTATCATATTAAAGCAGCTTATCACCCTCGAAAAGAATTACTATTTAACATCCCCTAGAGTATCCAATGACTACCGCAAACGATCAAAATTTTACGATTATATTAACTGTATGCAAATTATTCGAATCGAACTTAAAATCACCCTTTTTATTCTAACGACTATTCTATTTTATTTATCATTATTGAAGACAAAGCAATTTTTCCTTTAAAATTCTCCACAGTTCGATTCTAATCGAGTTGTTGTAGACCACCCATTGTTTGTGCGAGATGCAAAAATTTTAATTGGAGAGAATACCATCGTGTAGTTCTGCTATTGTTCAGACATGTACTGGGACTTTAATAGCAACCCCTCAACAATTTTAATCTAACACAATGTTGATAACAAGTCAATAACAATTGAATTTAACCAAGCCTGATTCACACCAATTAACTTGTCGATTTTATAACGAAAAATACCTCCCTCTGTCTATTCGGTTTGATTGATAGATCAATAAAATCGAATATGTTGTGGCTGCTATACTTTAGAAAATTCCAAACTAAAGATCGTCCTTTTGCCGTGAAATTGTCGATCTATTATTAAACAATTTCACGCAATTTCATCCGCAATAAATCAAACGAAGACTGAAATTCTATTGATAGAAACGACAAACCCTTAGTCGCTTGAGGGCCAAGCCAGGTAATTCCCATACATCATACACGATATCTGGAACTAATTAATTAAATTACCTAATTATTATTAATTGTAATATTAGAAATAATCGAATTGATTGGATTTCTTCGGTTTTATCTACAAATGAGTAGACAGGTGGATCAAATCCGAAATACCTGCATCTTCTGGTTTATTTCGATAATTTGGCGTATCGGGGGGTAGAGAACAATATCGAACTTCAGTCCGATCAAAGGCGAATTGCGTGGGAAGATTCTTCAAGTTGTGCAAAATAAACAAACAATTTTCTATTTTTTGCAAGGGTAGGCTTAATAAACTTAACAATTATTAAAATAATTCTTGTATTTACCGACGACTTATCTGAATATAAAAGAGCAACCACATCTAATAAATTCGAGCATATGATAAAGGGATGGATTAAAGCGTGGGAGCTCAAGAGACTGGTCTATTACGACTACAACTACTTTATTATTGTACACTATGACAGATCCGATCAGTAAATACTGTACCAATTTAGTTATAATCCCGTTAGTTCTGATACAACTTCAACATTGATAGGATTATATGGAAATTATGCCCGTTGTCAATGGATTTTCATGAGAAAATTCGTCTGGCAAATCTTGTTTCCGAAATTGGAGGAACGTAATCGAATTACGACAAATAAAATTTCCCCTATTTTGGCCAAAAACCACCAATATTGATTCATCAATCAACCCTCAACTCAACAAAAATCATCTAGAGCGCCTGCAAGTTAGGCAACCAATTCAACACAAATCGAACGTTGTCTAACAATTAGTATTGGCAATATAATTTTACACTTATTTCTCAATAAAACTATTTTGTTTCAATAACCAATAATTAAATTAAATTTAATTTCTTGGTTTTTATCCAATAATTAGAAAGAATTGTAATTTTCTGAATTAGCAAGGTGGCAACATAGCTTCGAGATGCTGCCATCTATTGGGATATTAGTTGTATTACTACTGTCAATTTGGCAATTATTTTCTAACCTAAGATTTTTTGCAATGTAATTTAAATTATTCTAATTGAGAATAAATTTCCTGTAGTCGACCGTTTATTTCAATTATGGAAAAATCCACCGATTTAGAAACGAAATATCAAAAATTAGCGGCCGAATATTCAAAGGTATCACTAATGATAACGATCAAAATAAAACGGGCGTATCGTATCATATTTTAATGTTCTATTTAATTTCCAATTAGGTGCGATCGCAGGCGACAGTTTTGAAGAAAGCTGTATTGGATGAACAGGCCAAAAATAGCGAATTGAAAGATTTGATTAAGAAACACGAACAGAAGATACGGAAACACGATCAAGAGATGGAAAGTTTAACGTTTCGTAACGATCAACTAACGAAACGTATATCCGTTTTACAACAAGAATTACAAAATTGTGGCACTAGCAATAAGAAATATCGCCCTCCTAGTAATAGTAGTAATAACAGTAAACAAAACAATATAGAAAATCCGATACAAACCGATTTAAGCGTGTTAGATGAGGAATTACAGAAGAAAATCTTAGAAAACGCCCAACTAGTTAGCAGTGTAAGTTGTCTAACAAATCCTAGAAATAGAATAATTGAAAATCGTTTTCAGATGGCCGATAAAGAGTTCGAATTAAACGAGCTGAAAGAGCGCAATTTGTGGCTACAGAAGAAAACCGAACAATTAGAAAAAGAATTACGCGATAATGAGGCCAAATATATCGAAGAAATCAATAAACTAAAACGCGAACAATATCAATCGGATGAATTAAATACAGTTGAATTATTAAATAATTCTATCGATAGAATTGATAAAAATCCACAACAACAACAAGAATTGAAATTATTACGCGATGAATTGGAACGTTGGCGTACAGAATGCGAATTATTACGTTCGAAACCTGATAACGATACACAATTAATCGAATATTACGAGAAACAATTGAATGATCTCTATAGTAAACAACAATTGGCTAAATCCGAAACGAATACGTTATTTGCCGAAAATCAAGCGTTATATAAACGTTTAGAAAATCTAATTGTCGATAAGAAAAGTCTACAAAACGATTTAGACAAATCGAATGAAGAATTAATTCTAACAATAAACAATTATAAACAACAATTAGATGCAATGACTGAACATCTGGCAGCACAGAACGATAAAATAACGAAACAATGTGATGAAATTCAAGTTCTAAGGCATAAAGTTTCGATGAAGAAATAGAGAACATTCCAATTGTAATTATAGGTATGAGGTTTGCATTAATTTCGCTTTAATTATTTATCTGAGAACCGGGTGATCCCAGTTTATTAATTGTGATAAGTTTAAAATCTGTATTTTAAGAACTAATATAAGACGCAATACTGCCTCTTATTAATAAATAAATCTATTTGTAATCACTGTACATATTTACAATTTAAAATAAAATCAATTCAATCTAAACGTACAGCAAACGATGAACCGCACGAACATCCTTGTTCAGCTAAAGGATTGTTAACGATACGGAACGATGAACTGATTAATTCCTCTCGATAATCAACGGTAGCGCCTTTAACGTAATCTAAAGAGATTTCGTCGATCACAACTTTAACACCATCTCGCTCGAAAATTCTAAAATTAAACAATATTTAGTTTTAATTATAAATTATTTGATTCAAGATACTTGTCGTCGTTATTCAATTTCGAATCCAAATCGAATTTGTATTGAAATCCGGAACAACCGCCGCCTTCAACACTAACTCGAAGAAATTCCGTACCATCGGTGATTTGTTTCAAACGTTTTATACAATTTTGGGTTAATAACAGTTCAGATTTCACATTCTCTAGTGGTTTTACTACAGTTTTTGATTGATCGTGGATTAAACGTTTCAAATTGAAGACAACCGGACGAATTTTTCGCAAATTTCCAAACATAATTGAAGTGAGGTTATGACAGCCGGATTTTCTGACGTTTATAGGGAATTTTACGGTTAGAACTAGGGATTTTTATTTCTCACCAATATTCTTATTTATAATTTGAGTCATTTATAAAAATTATTTAGATTTTTCTTGATAAATTTCTATAAAATAGAATTAATTTCATTATTATAAATAGTATAAATTAATAATAAATTAAAAATATGTATATTGGGTAAAGTAGGTTGGTAATAGTTGGTGATGTCTGTTTGGCCACGTGACAAATTCGGCCAATCAGATGGGGTATTTTGTGTATTTTGGCGCTGGCGGTAAAAAGACTGACAGTTACGTTTGTTCTGGCCAGTTGACGGTTTCGACAGAAAAATTTCCATTAATATCTCGGTCAGTTTGACAAAAAAATCGCGATAATTTCCTTATTTTTATAAATGTGGATATTATCGATTTGTCGGTTAATAAAACCAAGTGTTTAGAGTTAGAATTGCCGTCAATTAGCCGATAGAAATAACTAATGTGAGTTTCCTATCAATTCTTTATTGTGTGCGTGTGTGTGTGTGTTATAATTTTGTTATATTGTTTTTTTAAGGCGCTTTTTGTCCGGTTTATGTAATGAAGGCGATAAATTGTAATTTCCAACATACAACACAAATTAGCAGTAGACGCCGTGCCTTATTCCCGAAAGACGATAATAATCCATCCGATAATAGCGATTTAGATTGCATAAAATCGTTGAGTTCTGATAGTGAGACTGATGATGATTTAATAATAAATCAAAAAAATCGCCAATACTATTCACATATCGGCGATTATGATATAATCGGTATTGTTGATGACGATAATGTATCGAAATCGAATTGTACACCGCAAAATACAAAATTGATTGATTCAACATCGTCAACAAAATTCGATTCGAAAGAGTTAATTGAAGAGACACCATCGCAACGTTTCAATAAAACACCACAAGATTCGTTGAACCATTCGCAATTACCGAAATTAATCCGCAAATCGTCCTGCAATAGCAATATTGGCGATAAATTACCTTTAGTAGAAAAATCGATTGATAGCGAAAATTTAACGAAAAATCCGAAAGTCCGCACCGCTTTATTCCGGGAATTTGATATGTCCCTGTCTACTTGCAGTTTTTATCCGAAGACGAATACAAGTCCTCTTAACCAAAATCGATTAATTAACAAGAATTTATCGAATAGAAAATTTGTAACAAGTGTAAAACAAAAAACTTTATATCTATGCAATCGAAATTATCGTAGAAAAATTGGTATAATTAATGCTGGTGTACGGCATGGTGTTAGAAAACCGAAAAAATTGAAACGTGTACAAGATAATAAGGCGATATTGAAAGCAGCTTTGAATATTATCGAAAATTCACCGTTGAATGAATATTTAAATAATAATGATACAGAATTGAAAGATCAAACGATAGATCAGGATTTTATCGATACTGAAATAGAAGACGGAGAGAATAAAATACCGGAAGAAATCGATACTACTAGAAGATTCTTCAAATCAACGAAACGTAGAGGTAAATTTGCCGTATTATATTCCAATACTCGTATTTTAACCTGTATTTCCCCTGTATTCAAGACGTTTCCGTTTTATTAAATGAGAAAAACAGATTTTCAAACTTTCAGTTATAACTCAATATTTCCACTAGATTTTCCAAAACGGTAAACTTCCTGCGGTACGGCTTGAAATGCTCTTTCGAATAAGCCCAAAAAATTGAGTTTCGAGTGAGAAATTAAAAAAAAAAAAAAAAACAACCCCTTAAAGTTATAATTTTAATTTGAATTTAATCGATTTTAGGTATCGTAACTGTCAGTGATAATATTCGTATAGAAGTGAATAACGGCAAAATGAATTTGATTGATAACAAAAAGCCATTGAAACGACCACGATTGCATAATAATAATGATAAAAAAGTGGTAGCAAAACGTCCAAAAATCGATTTTGAAATGGACAATATAACCGAACCATTGATTAATACAAATGAAATTGAGAATTTAATCAAAATCCTCGACGATAAAGACGACAAAAATAATAACAATAAACGAAATTTAGAAGGGGATGCTGATTTGATAATGTCGCCAACGTCTCAAATGTGTAACATGACATCCGGTTTAGCATTGAATAGTCCGAAAAAAGCAAAAAATCTGCTACCTGTACTAAATAATCTACCATCAACTAGTTTAACAACTAACGAACAAAAATTATATCCAGTTTTCTATCCAAGAAAGATTCAAATTGATAAAAGAATTGAATCATCACCGAAAAATACAAAGAAATTCCGACAATTATCGAAAGATCAAATGTTATTGGATGCTGGCCAGAAACGTTTCGGTGTCACCCAATGTACAGAATGTAAATTTATTTATCATATGGGCGATCCGAGCGATGAAATTATACATTTAAATTATCACGAAGCTCGCCATATATTTCGTTTTACTGGTTGGAAGAACGAACGTGTTGTATCGAATGAAATGTTGGATGGTAAAATCCTACAAATTGTTCCAAACGATCCGAAAGTATGGTGGAAGAAAGCTAGAGAATTATTAGAATTCGTTAATAGAGATTTAGGTTTTTACGATATGACATTAAATGTTGTTGAACATTCACAAATCTTCCTCTATATTAAAAATAAAACAATCATCGGTGTATTGGTGGCTGAAGTAAAAACCGAAGGTTATCGTCTATTAACATCGCATTTAGATCAAATTGATTTGTGTAGCGAAGAGAATTATCCCATCAGATGTGGTATATCGAGAATTTGGGTAGCTACGAATTATCGTAAAAAAGGTATTGGTACAGCTTTAATGGATAGTTTGAAGAGGAATTTCGTCTATGGTTATATATTGAAGAACGATGAAATCGCCTTCAGCTCACCAACTGAATTAGGTAAAGTATTTGCTAAAAGCTATTTTAAAACGCCAAATTTCCTAATTTATATGTAGTTTCAATATTTGCCATATTATTTAAGTACTAACGTGCCTATTTTAAGTCCTATTACTATATTCTTATTACTATTATTATAAGTAATTCGTATTTTGTACCTGTTTTGTACTTTTCAGTAATAAAATTTTTAAATAATCGCGCTTTTTTCTAATACATCACGCCGATATTACAGATACCTATTTATTAGAAAATAGCATTGTTTTTAACAATCAACACCAAAATTGCACAATTTTAACAAAAATTTAAAGTTAACAAAATTCATTTAGTTATTATTATGATTATTTGTTGTGATAATAATTTTTGATAGTTTCAAATATTCGCGCCTATTCTCTGATAGATGGCGCTTTAACCGAGGAAATTAATCAAGAGTACCGCAATTTACGAAAAATAATATCGAAATAATCGAAAATTCGGACAAAAATCTCTAGTATTAGTCGTAAAATAATTATTAAATTTAATGTAAATTGTTATTATCTCGAAATTTGGGTGTTATTATTCTGCCCAATTATACAAGTGTTGAATTTGATATATTTAGTTAATGTGAAGCTAGATTTTCAATTGTTTGAAAAAATTGTTTATTGCTCATTTGACTGTAAAATTGTGATTTATTTTAAGAGTTTTTCTTGAAATAATTTTAAAATAAAATGAATATTGCTGGTAATGAAAATGATGTACAATTGCAAATAATTCGAATTTATTATACTTCAACTAATAATCAGACTTATTCAACGCAATACTGTAGTGATACTTTGACTTGTATGTTGGTATGGAGGAAGCGAATTTCCGATTATCATCTACAAAATGGAATAAAATCGGAGACAAATACAGATAATGGTGCAATAAGAATGATAAATTTGAACGATTTAGGATTACTGATTCATAATCCATTGAAGATACCGACAATGATGCGTTGTCAGAACTGCGAAACGAATTATTCGACCAAATACCAATATCAACGGCACCAGTGCAAATTCAACGCTGAGAAAGTCGTCTTGAAACCGCACGTTTATTTAACAAATCTAGCCAATAATAGCAACAATAGTGACAATGACGATAATAGAAGGAATAAAACGAAATACGATTGTAATGTTTGTAATAAACAATTTGTTAGTATAACGAATTTAGAGCGCCACCGATCGTCCCACGAGAATCCACAAGACAATATTTGCGAATATTGCAATAAGCGATTCGTCAGCGAGAACCGGCTACGAATACACAAAGAGAATCACTGCAAGAAAGCTGGCGATTTATTGAAATTCTACCGGACCGATATCACCGTTTGGAAATGTTGTAAATGCCAACAAGTCTTCTCATCGGATGAAATCGTTATCAATCATTATAAAATTTGCAATGAATTCTTCCATATTCCAATAACGAAAATTGAAAACGACAAAACCGAGAAGATATCAACGGAGATCTTGTTACAATGCGAATTTTGTAATCGTACTTATGCCGATAAAGAGATTCTATTGAAACACCAAAAAACCCATTCGACTGATCGAAATTACGAGTGTGCTATTTGTAAGGAAATATTCGATTCGTATATCACAGCAACACAACATTGGTTGAAGAAATGTTCGGAAAATACCAATTCATTTCCATTACCGAAATTAATTTATTGTGAATATTGTGATCGTACTTTCAAATCGCACGAATTGTTGTATACGCACAAAATTAAAAAGAAACACTACACGCAAAAAATTCATGTAAACAACGATGACAATAATACGAATTCCACAAAACAAGCGATTAAAAACGAGCATACTATCAATAAACTAATCGAAGAAGTCTTGGTGGCTTTAGAAATACCGTTTAATCAAAAAATTAGTAATAATAATAATGATGAGATTGATGTGAAAGTTAAAAACGAACCAGAAGAGGATACCAACGGTGATAAAACCATCGAGAAACGGAAACGCGGCCGTAAACGAAAATTAACCCAAGAATCGTCCGATAATCAAACTGTTGGTCTAGAAAATGGACTTGTTTATCAATGTGAACGTTGCGTGCAAATTTTCACGAATACAACAGACCTAGAAACCCACCATAAACAAGAACACGCGGCCACTTTCAATTGTGATGAATGTTCACAGGTATCCATCGATAATTCTAATAATATCGATTTTTATACAATTTTATTTCAGGTTTTACACAGCGCTCGGGCTCTTTTAATCCACAGTCGGGCGCACAAGAATCTCAAGCCTTTTATGTGCGAAATTTGCGGTAAAAGCTATTCGCAAACGTCGCATTTATGGCAACATATGCGCTTCCATCAAGGTTTTCTATATTATTAATTAATTATTAATTACAAATTGATTATAGATGATTAATTTTGGTGATTTTTAGGGATTAAACCGTTCGCTTGTCCGCATGAGGGTTGCGAGGCTCGTTATACGATACGGCCAGATTTAAAGGATCATATACGTAAAGTCCATACAAGAGAACGACCATTCAAATGTAATGTTTGTGGGAAATGTTTTCTAACTGGTAGTGTTTATTATCAACATCGTTTAATTCATACAGGAGATCGACGATATGGATGTGATGTAATTATATTTTATAGACATTTAATTGTTCTTGAATAGGGGTAAAGTTAGTTTTAATTAACCAATTATTGTAAAACTATCAAGTCATTACCTCCTTATACTATAATTTCCCTTTAACACAAATTTTCCTAATAGAATGAAAATATCTTCTACACAAGCTTTGATAGCATTTAATATTTTAAATGAAGTGATTCTAATAATAATGTGAGAATAATTGATCGATTTTCACTGAAATCACATTGTGGTAAAGTCGTTTTCTATTATAACTTAACTTTATGTGCTATTATTTGTATAGAATAGCTAATTTTGGTTCACTGAATCGATAATTCAATTTGAAAAAAATGTGGGAACAGGTGTAGATTTAATTCTAGAAATACCACAGTTAAAAATAACTCTAATTGTTTATTTTTGTTCAATTTTCACGTGTTTTTAGATGTGTGATAGAAGATTTTTCCGTGCTGATGCCCTAAATAATCACAAAAGAATCCATACAAACGAACGTCCATATCCATGTTTTGTTTGTGGAAGATTATTCCGCCAGAAAGGTGATTGTAATAAACATTGCCGCACCCAACATCCTGATGCTATCCGTAATTAATTATAGAAAACAATAAACGAATTATTTTAATTAAATTTATATTTGAATTGCAATATTACAATTAATTTGTTGTGTATATAGATAAATAGAACAAACTTGTGAGCATTTAATTTTAATTTATTTGTTGATGAGCTTTTTGCTATTATTATTATCAATATATTGTAAAATCAATAAAAAATTAACGCCGCTCGCAGTAAATTAATATAAAAAATTGTAAAAAAATAAAAAATACTGATTTAATGTGGTAATATTAAGCAGATCTTTGTTTAAAATTGATTTTGTACTTTGAAGGCATTCAAACTTGTTCGCCATTTGTAAGATTAGTGATTTTTTGAACTTCTTCCTGTAACAAACATGTTAAATTTCAAATATTGCACTAAAGATTGTAGATTTACTTCTTTATCTCGAATTTGGACGAATTCAAATTTGAAATCTGTAAATGTGACAATGCGTAGAATTAAAATAAAAACTTGTAACAACCAAGCAATGAGGCCAATATAGGCGGTCTTCTTTGAAAAGTCGTAATGTTGGAAGAACGACTTTTTCTCTTTGTGAAACTGTAATGTCCAATAGTCGATATCTGGATTACATCTAAACATAGAAAATTAATTATTTTGTTGTTAAAATTGTAGAAATTACTTTGTTATATTGACTTCTGTTTGGAATTGTGCACAAAATTCGTCCAATCCTTGGGCTAGTGTGAGCGTACTGCTGAATACGATAATTGAGTAGATAGCCGAGAAGATGAAACAGGGGAAGACAATCCGCCACGGACTCGGTAATCTGGAAATTTTATCAAATTTTAATTTAATAAAATTATATTTTGTAGGTTTACATATCGCTTCTATAACCGGAACCGCCTTTCGATAAGATTATAAAGAAAGCCCCCCAAATAATGGCAATCAACGTCGAGACGACTGGCGTATATTGAGCAAAATCACACGTTGATTTCGTGCCCCAGTGTGTTTTTCTCAAAGAAATTATACGTTTTGAGTAAATATCAATCTCCATTCTTGTTAAATTTGTTGCTCCATATGTGGTATTTGAGACTAAAATTGGATTTTCAGTAATAATTCGAATAGTAGAAAGAAATTCGATACATTTATCGTCGTTAAAAAATCTAGTTTCACTCGGAATGGTTAAATCGGGAGCAAATTCAATTCTAGCATTTAGTACACAGAAATTATTGAAGTCTTCACGGACTTTTTGGAAAATGAAAGCTGTAAGTAAACCGCTGATTGCAATTCCTGCGTAGAGTAACAAATGGAAAACTGGAAATTTTAAAGAAATTGTCAATTAATCGAATAGAAAATCGTAAAACTTACATTTCCAATGGACACCAATTTTACTTGGAATTTGTTCGGATATTTGATAACGCTCCTCTAATATGGTCATTTTTATAATCGGATCTGAAATAATTAATACTTTCTGTCATTTATTCGTGAATTATGTTAGAAAAACATTAGATAATCAACAAAAATAAATATGTTAGATTTTTGTTTACAGTGAACACACCTCCTATGTCGCCGGCGTTATGCAACTAACAAAACATGCGCCCCAGCCGGAAAATGGATTTGAAATGCTGAAATTTCCAACTTCTAATACTTGTTTAGAAAAGCCAATACGATCAAGAAATAATCCGATTATTGGGTAAAAATTATAGTGCTTCTTGTATTGTAATCTAATTCGAATCTAATTCCAGAATAATCACAAGTTTACCGAACCAAAATGGGGTGTTTTGTGGGGTAAGTGATCATAAAAATGTCTTATTTATTTTCAAATAAATCGCATAAAATTCAACTAGTGGAGATAAAAATAAGGCCTTTTTTGTTACACTAAATATATTTATTTTCATTTTCAATGGATACATTTTGAAAGAAACATAGACACCATTTACTAATTTCTCTTGTGTTAATTAGACTTCATCTATACAAGTATTTTAATGATCAGTATTTGCTGAAACTATTTGGCACAAAATTTTTTCAGTTGCCTCATTTTATTCTAATTAAACAATTTTTTTAAACAAATAAAACTCCAACAAAACATAGAAGGTACCTATAAAAAAATCCAACAACTACATACAACAATTACATCAATTTAATAAAATCTCTATAGGGTTGTTAGATTATTGAAAACACAAAATTTACAACAATTCTCCTATCACAAGGGTTATTCATTTGTATTTTTCATCTCCAACATATTTAATATTCAGTTAAATTTCAATAACTCTTCTAAACATTAATTCTTCCATTGTTAGATTTATGTCTTTGACAATTTAACAATATTTACAATATTTTCAAAGAGCAGAACTAATATTTCTAAATATACTAACTTTCTTTGCGTGTTTTTTTTTGAGATTATTTTTAAATTAGACAACATCAACAAGCACGCTTTTGCGTTTTAATTGCTCTGAATTTCTCTATTATATTTCTAAATATTTATTGAACCATCTCTATATGAAATAATAGAGGAAAATCAACAAATTTGCAGTCTTTAAATTGTGATCAGGATGATAATCATAATAAACATGACTAGAAATAGTAATGAAGCAAATTGTTCAAGATGGTTCACTGGAGGATTATTCTTATTGAAAATTATAATAAACCAATTGATTGACCAATAATCTCGCGCTCTCTCTTGATATTTATATATACAAAGCTTAGGCCTTTCCGTCATTTTTTTAAAATTTTTAATTTCTTATTAAAACAAATTCATCACAGTGTATCAGCCAATTCTCAGGATTAGAATTTGATTCGTAATTGCTTTACTTTTATTATTCTTGTTATTACTATTATTAAATAGGTAGAATTCCAGATTTATTCAATAACAAATCTACCTGGATTATAGTCTGGATTAATAAATGAGAAACCTTTGAATTCTTCTTGGTTGATTGAATTCATCACTTCTGCACTGACCGGTGTTAAAACTGGATCTTCTTTTGTGAATTCTGTATCGAAATTGATAGCGTCTTTTTTGCTTTTCTGTGAAATTAAAATCGGGTTTTTTTAAAGAGCCAATTAGATTGTTTGAATGAAACTTACAACTCTTGGTTTGAACGGCGGTTTGACTTTCTTCTGTTCCAAAGCAATCCAATCGATTTCCCTAAAGAATGGATGATGTTTAATCGCAGCCTCACTGCCTTGCGAAATCACACAACCTAATCGCTTATTCGGATTCTTTGTCATAAAACCTTTCAAAACATTCACAGCATCTTTACTCAACCAAACCGGATAGAGGACATCATCATGTAGGATTGATTCGTACATATCTTCTTCGTTATCGGCCTCGAACGGTGGCTGGCCGGCCATCATTTCGTACATTAAAACACCCAAAGCCCACCAATCGACACTAGCACCATAATCCAGCTCCTTCAATCAAACAATCAACTAATTATTTTGTTAATTTATTAAATAATTACTTGTAGAATTTCTGGCGCGATATAATCGGGAGTTCCGCAGAATGTTGTCGTTGTAAG
>JACDRP010001025.1:0-26803 GCA_013841185.1 Hycleus phaleratus | reverse complement strand
TATCGGGAATATAGTTTTTGTAGAAATTTTCAAATTTAGAACTATTTTAGTAATTTTTGCTATCTGATAGCAACTTTTAGTCCATTAATCTTCAATATTCAACCATATTTTAACAAGTTTTGGTGCTAAATTAGCAATTTTTAACAAATTTAACTTGTGGATCATTTTGAAGAGATTCCTGAGCCTTTCGAAACTTTTAGAACCCAGATCCACTATCACTCGTAGTTTAAAGATAAATCCTCCTAGTTAGAAGATTTTGGCAAAAGTTGGACTCCAGACTTAGCAAACTTTTGGGACATTCTTGGTCGTTTTATGTGCGCAGTTGATTGGTGAAAATCGCGACACTGCCAAAAACAGTTTTTTTGGACTTTTCGATGGGCTACAGCAACTTCTTAAGATATTTTTCAAAAACCCTTATCATCAAGCCATCTGCTTTTGAATGGTTTACCTTGAGGCAATTGCCCCGCAGTCTCACCACACGAGCCGACCCTGCTCATACGTTTTTTTACAAACATGCAATAGTGGAAGATTTAACGATCTATAATAAACAGAGAATAAGCTACTAGAAGGCTTAAAGAGCTGCAAAAGTAGAACTCCTTTTTTATTGTTTTCAGTGATGTTGGCGCCTTGTTAATTAATTTGACTCGTCCAAATTGCCGGTTTAAAAATAGTCCTAGTTATTTTCCCATTGATTAAATCAAATATTTTTGCCTTTATTTGGTTTGTAGACATGAGAACTGGAAATAGTGGGCATAACTGGTGAAAACTATTGTGATATACTTGAAGAATCATCAATAATCTCTAAAAGGATTTAACACTAATTGTTAACAAGAACAATCAGAAATTCTTGAATGGCTACAAATTGTGTTGACTATTACTGGAAAGGCAATTGTGGGATTTGTACCGGTACTACCATTTCGAGTGAAATTTGCAAGAAAATAATTGTTGAATTCAATAATAAAATCGTTTTGTTGTGTAATCGGGCGACTTTTGCCTCTTCATTGAACCAATTCTTTCGACTTCAACTTGGCTCTTTTTCTTCTCGATCGAATGAGATACGTTTAAGCGTACATAGTCGAGTTTTTATGTATTTCCAATGTCTGTCGTCTTATCGTCATCATAAACAATCCCAGCAGGAGACACTGTCGATGTTGTCGAGACTTGGTCAACTTCATTATCTACCATCAGGACGGTGCAAACAGTGGTGAGACAATAACTCTACCAATATTAAAGAGATTGTCAATTTTTAGAATTTATTTACAAAACTTTATTTTTCTCTTGTTAATGTTGTAGTTGAGAGAGAAAGTTAACAACATAACAGAGTTGCTTATAGTTTGAAACGAAAATTTCAAATCAAAGTTGTTTTCTCAACACAACACCACCACGCCTCTCACGTTGCCCATCAAACAACACAGACCTGTTATTTTCTGGGAAGTTAGATTAATTGGATGTTTTTTTTATTCGTCTTCTGTTCGTTCTCTCCAACTCTAGTAGGTAAACCATAATGAAATTTCCAACCATTTTAGACTCCTTCAGTAAATGGTAGTTGTCTACTGTTTCTCCAAATTGTTATTTAATAAATTATTTAATTTAACCCAACCGAAGACTCAATTCTACCCAAAATTATTCGTCTAAACAATAAAAGAATCCGCACAATAACTGAGTTGTTATCATTACCCGTCATCATTATTCCAATTATAGTTCAATTCATCGTTCTTATTATCAGGATAATATTAAGGAAGAAGTAAATGATGATGGTGATGGAGACGAAAAAGAAGAAGAACGTGTTTTCGTGTCGAATAGGTGGCAGCACTGGTGGAATGTTGAGGTCAAAGGTGGAGAAGAGCAGCGTTCTAGCGTAATTAAGTCTCTCCCCGCAAGATCAGAACGCTCCCTACAACTAATAGATATAATAACGGGGCGGGGGAGATACGTAATTGCCAGGTATATATATATACTATATATATATACATATATAGATATATGTCTGAACGAGGAGATGATGAAAAAGCAAAAGACGATAATAATGATGATGATAATGAAGGTTTTTACAGTAGATTAAAATAAATAAAAAATCGCAACCATAAATTTGCGAATCTTTAATTTTCTTTATCTATCATTGAAGTCTCCGAATAGATCTCGGCTCTTCTAGTGGTTTAATTTAATTTCTATTTAGAAAAATGATTGGATTGATATAAAATATCGATAGAACGCCCATAATACGTATAAATATTAGAAACAATATGAGAACAACTATTTTTAATATAATTTAGCAGGTTTGATTGGATTCACGTGTAGGTGTAACTTAATAAACCCAAACACACGTGTAATTATAGAGAACAAGATTATTAATATTGCTACTCTCGCTCGAATATACAAGATTTAAATTTCGAAACTGCAAGATATTTTATTATCACTAATAAATATCGATATCTATATTAAAATTTCATCATAATTATTAAATTAATATTCAAAACATCGAACAGCAACAATAACAAACAAACACAGTTATCTGTCTTTAATCTATCAACGGTAATAGACCATAATTACCGGTTAAGTGGCCGGAAAACAAGTGTTAAGAATTAAAAGCTGTTACAACTTATAACACATGTTCTAATATATATCAGATTTATTATCTTTATAGTTATAAACGCATAAAAAACTTTCACAATTTTTTTTTTTTTTTAAACTTACCGTTTTCACAAGTCGGTCCCGTCCAACCTGGGGCACATTCACAACTAAACGAACCACCAGCTTCCAAACAGGTACCACCGTGCAGACATGGTGCCGGTGCACATGGATTATCGACAACTTCACAATTAACACCGGAAAAACCATCCGGACATGTACAGAAATAGTTGTCCGGTGCTGTATTCTCGCAGGTACCACCATTCAAACACGGCTCATGAGTACCACAATAATTCAAATCTATTTAAACGACAATCAATTGAAATTTGAATAATAAGCCAAATTAAATTATCTCAAAAGTACCACTAGTTTCTAACAGATACTACCCCTATATCGATACTAATTGATCAACCCCTTGTAACACTTGTGAAATTACACGAATATTCCCGAATAAAATAAAAACTCCGACGAAAAGGGTTAAATAGTCTACAAAAAAGCCGAATTAATCGCTTTATAGCGGTTGTAACGCTTTAATAAAGGGGGTATATACGAAATTATTCGATCAAGTTTAGTCTATTATTCGGGTCTAGTACGCGGAACGCCCATCCACTTTGGTCTATTTTTTTAATAGTTTGAGAATAGTGGTGAATAATAAAGTCCCTTTAGTGCCCTTTAGAGTTTTTTTATGTTTTTTTTTCCTATGATGATCAACATTTGTATAAGGACTCTACATCTGTCCAGTTTCCCATTCAATGATGGATCGTTCTTTACGGTCCATTTTCTCTAATTATGAATATTTAATTATAGAAAAAAAAAAAAGATTTACCTTGGTCGCACAGAATTCCACCCCAATTGGTGTCACAGATGCATTCCCATGATGATCCATTACAATAGCCGTGTTTACAGCCAGGATACGGTTCGCATTGATCACAAAAGTCACCTCGCCAACCTGGCCGACAACTGTAATAAAAACGTATTTCAATAAAACACCATGACAAATCTTTATAAAACCATTTAAATTGCCGTCAAAGACAATTGAGAATGCTGTTAGATAAGCTTGATCTAAAGCTTTAAAGCTTATAAACGTTCGTGTTTTTTTTGTTCTGTTTTGATTCTATTTTATTTTTGTATTCATATCGTTCTTTTGCCATCTTGAAATTTGATTGGAATTTCTTTGAAAATCGTCGAAAACAAAAACTAACCGCCGCGTTTTTCCACCTTTTAATAAAACAGTTGTACTGGTTTTATTGTTGCAAGATAAGCCATGACTAATGTTCTCTCTTATATACTCTAGTTGTAGACGAGAAATTGTTATTAAAAGAAAAACCGATAATATACAACTAGATACATTGAATAGAGGAAATAGAAAAAGAAAAATCGTTAACGTTCTAGAACATCGACTTTAGTTATGCGTAAAACAAAAACTTGAAACCAAAATACAACAAAAATCGTGTTGTTATTAAAATAAAATGAACGATTTTACGGTGAACGTGTCCGAGAATTTTCGTCTTGCATCTACTATATGTTGGTAAACTAAATAAAAGAAACCGTAACGAAAATTGAAACTGTACGAGAAAGATTTGAATTAGCGATAAGAACGGAAACCGAACTAAAATTACACTTATTAAGTCCTGTATATTCAAAGCGAGTTGTTCAAGTTTAAAACTGAAGACTTGAACGAATAACAACATAAATTGCATTAAGAGTTTCCTAGTTGCGGTCTTTCTAAGATCGTTAACCACATACATCACTTTAGAAAATTGTTTGAAGAGTTTAAAATTTCTTCTATTGGATCGATTTGCTGTTGTTAATTCTTTTTCTACTCTTTTAACAGATATCTGTCCAATAGATATCTATCTAAACATGTACCTATTCCACTCATAAAGTACATGTCTAACAACATTAGAAAAACCATCGATTTCCTTAAAAAATTAAAAACGAAAAAAACCGAGTCCACATTACCGTTACCGATTAAATTATATCAATTGTTGAAGGAATTGTGTCTTAACATAAAGAAGATATGTCAATTATTGTTGAAATCAATCAAGTTTTTAAAAGTATATTAGAAGATTTGTATTGGATAGATCAGGCTAGTACGTGAGAACTTTAAATTGCGGAAATGATTACAAAGATCTAATGGAAGATTCATTTTAATAACAATTTAACGATAAACGCTCAAATTATTTCACTAATAACACTCATAATAATAGTAATGATGCAATTTAATTAGACGAATCTAGCAATTGATCGACCATAACTTAACTCCACCTATATATCGCTGTCTTCACCACAAATTAACTCGACTAGAATTACCAATAAATTTTCAAGAATTGGATTTGAATTGCGCGCCTAGTTATACGAGTTGACCAACCCATAAGGCGCGAAATTTAAATAAATTCAAAATAAACTCACTTGCATTCACCTGGAGAATCGCATTTACCATGCACCGGATGACATCCTGGTTTACAAACAGCTATAAATAGAATTAATTAATATTTCAATTTATCTAGAATTTGGTGAATTTACCAAAATCACAAGTGGCTCCTTTCCATCCTTCTATACATTGTTTATCACCATTCGAATCGCAAATATAATGGCCGAATTTATCATCTCTAGGACGACAGAATTTCGTACAAGTTGCATTATAATAATGACTATCGCATTGTACACGTACACGATAAGTTAAACGTGCCCTAGGTCCACGATGATTTAACGTATGCCATTCGGCACTAGGATCAATAATACCCGAATAGGTCGCCTCTTCAATTATATTATTAATTGCTGGAATTGAGATTTTATTATAATTATTCTATATAATTTAGGTTGGGCAACGTCCTTGCCGATAGATCTTGGAAATTGCTTTGAATATTTATGTTGTTTTATAAATTATGTGTGTGTAGATATAAACAGCCCACGTTGCCCGGCTTGTACACCCCCAGGATAATCGTGTGTGTATGTGAAAGATGGAGAGATTCTTTTTTTAATCCATTCATTCATCCATCCATTCATTCATTCTATTCTAGTTTTCTTTATTTAAACGATCTACTGTATAATAACTGGTGATTCATACTGAATTATTTAATATTATTTCAAGTAATATTCCACCCTCATTGTTTAGTGGGTGGGAATCGGATTGCATCAGTTCCGTTTTCGTGATATCCGACCAAAATTGCATGCTTATAAATCTTTAATTTACCGATATTACCCAAATTGTTCCGCAAATCGGTTTTATTTAAAATTAAAATGATTTATTCCGGTAGTTTAATGTTAATAAAGACGATTGCATGGGTGATATTTCATAATCGATTGATTCTAGAAATAATTCCGTTTACTTACCGGGTAATGTGAAATTGTTGTGGTCCACAGCCTGGAGGATGAGCGTGAAGGACCTCTGCAATCAAAATAAATAAAATCAATAATTTATCGATAATTAACCCGATACCGCATGACTAAACAATATTTCCCTATTAATTAATCAAATTCGGCGTTATAATTTCGTTGAAATCTTTGGAAAATAGCATTAATTAAATTTCCAGTCACAATTTAATTAATTTTTCAGCGGATGTGGAGGCTTTTGAAGTATCGTTGCCACACAACAACCGTGATGGAATGTGTTCAATTTAACAGATAATATACATCTGAACAATATCGATTTCTTCCAGATAGATTCAAGAATAATAAGACGATTTCGTTTTCGTTGATTTTTCCCATCAACGAATCACGTAAAGCGAAGAAATTCCCAACAATTTATAATCGAATCGAGCGACTTATTCTCATTTAGAAAATATTCTAATCCAATAAAATTTGATACAGGAAGTGATAAATCAAAATTTTAATTAATAACTCGATTCGGACTGTTTTAATTAGCCGAAAATTTAAAATTATAGTAATCGGAACGTATTGGCATTACGCCAATAAACCCTACATGGCTCCAATTGGAACAACAGTTAAAACAAGAACAAAAAAAAAACTCTACTAATTGCACGTTACATGTTTGGTATCGTGTATTTGTTCACCCGATGATCGATTAAAATTATATTGATGTTATCTTTTCGGTTAATGCATCACCTCCATTTATTATAAATTTTAACTAGTGGTTAAATTTAATGATACATAAATGTAGATATAGACGAGATTTGTTGTTTCAAATATTAAAAAACAACAGATAGTTGATAGATGATGATGACTTGGAATTTATGCCATGTTGGAC
The DNA here is from genome assembly GCA_013841185.1 of Hycleus phaleratus. Lineage (NCBI taxonomy): Eukaryota > Metazoa > Arthropoda > Insecta > Coleoptera > Meloidae > Hycleus > Hycleus phaleratus. The sequence goes on along the minus strand of JACDRP010001025.1, from coordinate 19,965 downwards.
ATGTTGAATCTTCAGTTTTCTACATATCATTCAATTTAAACACGATAATAACGAAAAAAATCGAACTAAAGACCGTTAAATCGCACGATATTAACCGCTATCTTCACAATTATAAAAAAAATACGACAATAACTATTTCGCACATTACCGTCAAATATTTGTCGAAGAATCTTTGTCTGTAAAGCGATTATTAACATTAATAACTATTTATTAAACATTGTTTGAATGGTTTATTTGCCATCGTGAGAATATAAAATATGCTGCTGATTTTTTGTAAATTTTATTGTCATCAAAACAATTCATTATAGAAAATTTCACAGAATATCTCGATTGTAATTAAATTGTAGAAAGTCCGATAATCACCAAAAGATAGTTGAATATTCCGGAAATTTCGGGTGCATCACCGGATATTGTCCGTTTTATCAACAATAGAACGAATTCTATAAAGATAACGGAACGGAACTAAGCGGATGGAAATAAGATTATAAAAGTGAATAAATAATAAGTAATAAAATCGTAACAAAAGACTTATTAACTGTAATATAATAACAATGACAACAAAGAATAGGACAAGAATCGGAAGGAATGATTCCGCAATAATTGCTTACTTCCGACAATTTTATAAATCGTAATTGATAATGTCCAATTGGATTCTATTCGTGGAATGTTTATTATAGAATTTTGAAAATTTTCTACAACTCCATCGACTATCTAACAAGTATTATATGGTGTATGCACAGGTGCATCGTTCTAGTATGTAAACATAGATCGGCTTTCCCTACAGAAACTGGACGATGGATGTGAGAATTGAATCTTCGCATATTTCCCTCTTTGAAACAACAAAATCCGTCATCACAGAAAACGCAACAATTTCAAGGCGATTCGAATAGGTGTGACAATCTTGAATTATTAATTAAAACGATTTTTCTCTATTCATATAAAACTAGTTGAGATAAAATTTTGCAACTGTAAATACTTGGAGTGAAAAAGATAAATATACAGATAACTGTTTGTGCAGTTTCCCCATTTCTCACAGACTCAAATGTCAACTGTATAAGCATGAAAGATGATCAAAAAGGTTGTTTGACGTGTCTATGTTTGAATAGAAAAAAACTTCATTTAATGTCTTAAAAAAAAGTAATAAGATGACCTAATCAGAGGAGAACGGTGGGTTTTCTTGTGTGAACTCGATGTTAAAGTTGTTTAATTGATGGTTAAATATTCGATGATTATTAACGATGTTGTTAATCATCGTCTCGTTCAATTAAACGACTTGGTTCAATTTTGAAAGCTACTTTCAAACCACTTGGAACAGGGTAATGCTAATTGCTGTCATTAAAATTCGAAATATGTTGGTGAATTGATAGAAATTCGATTTAATAGGTGTGTATTTATGGTTATTTAAATAAGATGAATCAGTAGAATATTGGATTTTTGTTGAAGCAATGTCACAATGTTTATATAACGCGTATTTAGCATAAATAGGTAGGTTTGTTGGTGATGTCTTTAAAATTGTGGGCGTTCGTTATTAAAAAAACAATAATAAAGCATCCAGACGGAGTTCTTCTTCTAGACAGACACTGTTTCATCTTGAGAAAGAAGCTGGGTGAGGAGCATTTGCACCTGTACACCAAGAAGGCCGACGACCGCACCAGCCTATTGGATTATTATCATACGCAACCTGTCTTTCCAGTTTCTAATTCGTTCATCGTATTAAAAACGATAATATTTCCAATATTTCCAACGAAAAAAATCGTCCATTATAACACCACTATTGATGGAATTCTTATTTTCCCATTCGTTATCAACACAAATCACTACCATCATCAGATTTATTCAGTCATCCATGAATGCCAACAATAAGAGAAATGAGAATGAATCGAATAAATATGAGGTGGCAGTCAAAACGGTGTAGGCGATTGTTGGTGGAAGATAACAGAAATCTTAGTTTGGTTTTATTGTGGCTTTGTTTGGGTTGATTTGGCGAAATCGATGGTCTGTATAAGGACCGCCACCCTGTTCTCTCGGTTACACCGTGTGACAGTGACGGACGGTCGTACAGTTTGTGGACACCAATAAAAATGTCGATTCAATTTCGGGTTTTGTCGTTGCCATTTAACATCAATCGAACACGAAAGAACACAGGTAGAAAATACACCGATCAACAAGCAATAAAGTTGAGGCAATTCAACCAATTAATGAATTTGCATTAGTTTGAAGTATTCAAGTACCACTCAAATTAGACGCTGTACAGATGACAATATTGTTAGTGAATCTTCAAATTCTCACAACTTTCCGTTTGGTTATTCTTATAAGTAATAATAAAGTTGAGTGGACTAGTTGTTTTAAAAGCCAGGTAGACGATGGTAGATAGTGGTGTGTAGAAAATCATAATCCATTGTCTAACAAGCAATTTACTTTAGCGCAGTAAAATCTATACACGAAATTATAGTGCAGCTAGGGGGCTATTGTTTATAATGCCATTGCCAAGCTGTGGGACTTTAATAATACACGACGTCTCTTCTACGGATACAATAATATAGAACTATAGAACCGTGAAATATAACAGTGGCGGAACCGAATTTCATCAACTTGTTGAAATTTAAACCAAATTTAAATAACCCAATCATATTAAATAATAATCAATTAGCTTAAGGATGTATTGATTGAAATATCGGATAGATAAATGGAATATTAAAGTTTTTATCTTTGGTTATTTAATTTATGATGCCCATAAGGAAATTGTTAGGATAATCTTTAACACTTAACAATGGTTGAAGTAGCGCCATCAGTAGTCTTATAGTAGTTAGTAGTAGCATAATACACAATACAACAACAATAACCAGTCAACATATTATGCCCTAAAGCATTTCAATAATGTCTATCTAACCGAAACGGAACAAACTCAAATGTTTATAGATCTCTCCACTTCAACAACAACTAAAGAAAAAATGCCTCAAAGCTACAAATTATCGAATTACAAATACCAAACCGTCAATTTCTCCATTAAAATCTTCAATCTACGATATCGCAATGTCGTCATCTAGGAAATATGATAGTAATTATAAGAATAATCACAGGAATGTAGTAGAGTATGTTTCCTGTATAGCGACATTCAATAAGTTGTTGAAAATTTTATGTAAATTATTATAAGCGAAAACATGTACAATTTATATTTAATTAACAGACGTTAATTCGTATTTTATACAGATAAATATCGATTTTTTTGGGGTGATTATGATTAGTTGAAAATCTGGTTCCCAAGATTACGTGTAGCAAATTGGTGGCAGAATTGCCTGTCTACATACACATAGTGGATGAAAACGGATAGAAAACGCTCAAAATAAACACGCAATCTACTTGTTTTATTTGTTTTTTCGGTTGAAAATAACACGTATGAAATAACGAAAAATCTCAAATAGAGGAAGAACAACACTATTGTTATTACAACCAGTTCGACGGTGGTTTTGAAGGTTTTATGAATAAAATTCTGTCTTGTTTGGCATGAAATTACAGGAAATTATCGACGAAAATACTGAATATAGCCAGTATAGCAATTGGAAATAAAACCAGTATTGGAATAATTGCGATCAGGAGCCAGACGATCAACGAAAACAACTGGAGAGAAAAATTAAGATTCGAATTGGCACTCCTTTATAATTCTAATTGTGTAGGTTTCTTTTCAATCAAATCAATCATTAATTCCCTTTTATAATTACAATTTATTTTGTCCGGTTGGATAAACAAGAATTAACAACGTTAATAATGAAACTGAGTTGTCAATTGATCATCAATCAAATGAAATAAATCCGGACAGATATATTTTGTTATAAATCTCATTTGTTTCGTATCTGTCTTAAGATTATTTAGGTTTTTTTAATTCTCCGATATACCGACTATGATTGATCGATTGTTTTATGGAAAATTGCAGCAAGTTATCGAGTGGGACAAAGATAGAATTAGAGATTTCATACAAATAAAACCGATAAAAGATAAATAGGAAGAAAGATCAAAGATGAGATTCATCAGTCAACAACGGCTAATGTGAACCGGTATAGAGTCATTATTGGACCGAACTAGGTGATGAATGGACATGGGAAACAGTACTATCCCTCTCCCATTTTCAATTTCTATTTAGTTTCACCATAAAGAAATAATAAATTGAACGGCTACCTTTTTCAAAATAATAAACAACCATAATGGCGAACTACATCAATTTTTTTCGCCTCTTCAATTAACAATTGGAAACAGCTTTTACTATTTTATTTCGAACAATCCGCCATTTTTTCGGCTATAACTGAACAATTTATCGATTAGTTCCGGCAATTTTACAGTTGTTTTTCTCTTTTGGCTCCATTACATGCTCTCTTCTATTCGATCGGCACGAAAAAATCTAATGAATTGTTAAACACACATGTGTATCAAACTATACAAAAATCACCCCTATAATGGACTTATTGTAACCAACCCCAAAGGACACCATAAGGGCGTTTGTAATCTCGAACATTCACAAGTTTGCGCCAATTATAACCGAAATTCCTTGGGGATTCTTGGGGATAGTTACCCGTTAAAATTCACACCACATGNTCACACCACATGTATTGGTTTTGATTCGAAAAGGGGGTTGATGAAATCAACCGTTTATTACTACCTGAAACAGTAGCGTTTTGAAAGATGACAGCCTGGGGGATTTGTCTCGAGATATTAACAACGGATGGTATTGTTGGTGTGTGTGTGCGGGTTCAATGATGTCGGGTCTGTGGGCAGATCGCGGAACTGATTTAATAAGAGACCAGTGGCGGCGGGTGCACTGCTGGGGGCTATCCGACACCGACTGAGCAAACAAAAAACCTACCGCTTCTCTATCATCTATTATTACCAACAATATTATTATTATTTATATTAGAAATTCAAATCTATTGTTTTATTATTATCGAATTATTCAATTCGTGTTTAGTTGTGTTTAATTAACCAATAAATGTTGTGGGTTTTGTGGTTATTTTATATGTCTACAACTGTATTTTCAGGTATTATTATCAAATTGGGAATTAGCGCGATTTTTGGATCTATAGGAAATTATTTGCAATAATAATAACATCTGTCTCTCTAGTTTTAGACAACGCTTACCATATGATAAAACAGAAAAACGATTCTATTATTACCAGTTTGAGAGTAAAATTAACTTAATCAATACCGAGTCGGCGATTATAAAAGATAATCAATTCTAATTCGATTTTGAATCGATTAATGACGGTCAATTCTATTTCAACTTCAATTAGTAATCGATATTATCATTGATTTTAATCGATAATAATGAAGTTATAGAAATTTTCCCATGGAATTCTACCGCAATTCAATCGATAATTTTGCCACAGTTGGCGAGTTATCTTGTTCATCACAATTTGCTGAAAATTGTTGAAAAATTCAGGTCAAATACGGTACTATATTCCGAACGATTTTTATAGATAAAAATCTCGATTTGTAATCAACAAAACGAATTCTTTCCACATCAAAAAAATTGAATAGATGAAATTAGCAATTGATGATGATGATTGATTCGATGTTAAGAATTTTAAAAATTCTCCAATCAAAAACGAAGATCGATGGAAAAAGATTGAATAGTTATGATAGTATAAGTTTACACGGTACATGCTAGCCAATATAAAGCAAACAACAACGATAGGAAGTAATATAATTGTTAAAACAGTATAAACACGGAACACAGTTGAAGTATGGCACTAATAATAAAATATCATCGCTAAACATGCGGCAATGCATACATTATAAACAACTATGCAATACAGTACTGAACATACATGTATGCTTCTTTTATAATAGAAGACTTGGTATAGAAAACGAAGAATAGTATAGAAGGAAAAAAGTACACGATCATCACGATTGCATCGCTGAATCCGGGTTGAATTGAAGAAACCCGTCCATGTGTCATCAATAACCAACGGTGAAGACCTGTGTACAGGTCGGTCAGGTCAAAGCGCCAAGAATCCTTCCAATCACGAAGACGACAACATGAAGATGGAAAAGAAACAGGAAGGTCACAAAAAAAACTAAGATAAATAAATCGATATTAATACAATAAAAATTGAAACACAGTAATTTCAAACTAATTAAACGTGATCATGAACTTGTATCGTATAACAAGTCAGATATAATTATAGATATGGTTTAATATCGGTGACTTATTGTTCAAAGAGTTGGTTTTTTTTGCAAAAAACGAATCGAATTCGACGACACAATAGATTGTAGAGGTAAATACAATAACACACTGTGAACTAGCCGTATGGAAAATCGTTACTTTCTATACAATAATTCGTGATCATAGATATCGATACACCACTAAATACATCAAATATTGCCATTAAATTCCTTTTATTTCCCATAAATTCTATGACGCGGGTAGTAAGCAACTGGTAAATCAACTTAATGGTTTTCAAATGTGATAACATACCATCGTATCTCATACAAATACATCGTATTGTAATATTAAATCGGTTTGTACAGTTTTAAATGAAATTATTCGCCGTTATTATTAAATAAATACCAATAAATTATCGACGATTGGTTCTATAATGACACAAATTAATAAAAGGTTTCTGCATTAAACAAAAAGATTTATTTTATGGTGACAGCTTTAGATAAAAGTTGACAAAGTTAATTTTTGAATTGTTATCCGCACACACATCTCAGTCGCTTTCAATTCTCTTCTTTATTTTTTCTTCCACCCAACCAACCAAACTAACCAACATTCTCATTAATAATTCATGAAACGACCAAAAGAAAAACTAATATTTATCATGAATAATAACATGAACTAATATTAAATGATATCAAACCTATAAAAATCTCCCAATTGATTCAGTTTCATTAATTTTTTCGTCTTTATCATACCAGCGCTTATTTTTATCAATCGTTCGGTTTTTTTTTTCGTTGTGGTGCCCGTTTCGAAAGGTGAATTTCAAAGATGGACGCGTTATCTGATTGATTAAGTAATTAATGTTGGTTGTTGCAGGTTGTATTCGTGCACAGTTTTTTTTGATATCATTAAAACCGTTTATTTTATGAGATGAATTGAAAATTATTCGTCTCTACAACTAGAATCAACGCTATATAAACGAACACTATCGTAATTTATTTGTTTTTCATTAGAAATATTTGCAAAAGCTATATGTTATTAAAAGTATATTCTCATCGATGCGTTTATAGTGGAGTTGATTGTGAAAGAGGACTGTTTAAATTGTTAATAGTTGATGCTATTTTATTACATCTCATTACCAATTATAATCATTACATTGTTCTAGTAATTTAAAAAATACAAAAAGTGCATAAATTGATTCAATAATGACTGTCGCCACTATTACTCTAACAATCAGTAGATAAACATTAAAAAAGTGGAAATTATAGTAGCCGCAATTTCGAAATAGTGCAATTTTCGATTGAATTTCTCTAAATTAAAACAAACAAAAACACGTCTAGACTTAATATGGGAAAAAATCGTTCAATTTCACGGATATTTCCGTAATTTGAATGTTGATTAATTAAATTTAATTCTATTGGTTTTAATAAAGTTCAAGGCTCCCCTTTCTCACAACAACATATCATTGAATATTAGAATTTCTTAACTAATAAATTTATCAATAATTACCAGTTTGGAAAGTATATAGAAATTGCATTGGAATGCCGTCTTTGAATATGTACAAAAAGCCGCAACAGTTGTAATAAAATCGACTTTTCATTGTATAAATATTGATATAAAATGAAATATCGGGCCCAATAGATTCAACTCAATTTAATTCCAATCAATAAACAACAAATTAAACAAACTTCCAGTTGTATTTTTCTTTGTACAAACGCAACTATAGTTGTGCATGCAAATTTCGAACCAACCCACGTTTATTGCCTTGTATCATTCACAAAAGTGGTGGTTTTTGTGATGTTAAAAAATCATTTTTTTCTACATAACTAAAAGTACCAAGACAAATGGTTCTGATTTATTACAACACGTACCCCTCGCATATATTATCAAACTATGGACAATATGTAGGTAGATTTAGCATAAAATATGTTTTAAAAATTGTACGTCCGTGGAGAATTTCAATTATTTCCTTATGTCTCGTTGAACGGACGCATATTTATTGTTTCAATTAGAGAAGTTCGAGTTCCTCTATTTATATTCATGATAGACGACAATTGAGAAAACTCGACATATATCGGTGTCGTTGTAACAACCCCCGGACGATTTATCAACCCCTTATCGAGATAATTTAACTACAAGAAAATTTGAAGCAATTAATGAGATTAATTTAAAACCCGATTATCTTTTTTTATTTTATAGCCTTTAATAATAAAAATTGTCCGTTGAAATTTCGGAACTTTGTTGATATCACTAACAATTGAAAATTGTTTTTTATTTTGTTCTAATTAAGGTTAATTTTTTATTTATACATACCTTTTAGTAATTTGTCGAAAAATAAGTATTTTTTTTTAAATAAAATCATAAATTATTGCAAATAAAACACTTTAAATTAACAATCAAAATTAGAGGTTATGAAATGATTGACGTATTTGACAGCTGCCAACTACCAACTTGGCCAAAATAAATTACCCTAGATATTTTCACACAAAATTAATATTATTTCACCTAATTATTTATTAAAATAATTAAAAAAAAAACAATATTCGAACAATATCCAAAATCTACTCTTTAAGAGATTATTTAAATTTTAAAATTAGAAATTGACGCGAATAGATGGGAATCTTAGGCATCTAGTTATCCAGGCCACCTGTTTAAGGGCGCGCAATTCAAAATTTCCGATTTACTCAATTGACGTACCAATTTGCACGATCGATCGTGTAAATTTGAGCAAATAACGCAAGCCTAGTGTAAAAAATGTTAAAAAGCCGCGATAATTGTGGTGTTCTTTATGTGCGAATTAAGTTGTTATTCACTTTGTTCGTAATCGAATAGAAATACATTTACAATATGATGATAAATTAGTTTCACCATCTCTAATAGAGTTGCGGCGCAATTCAGGTTTTAATGAGAGCTGATAAATTAATTAGACTGTGTAATATACATATATATATTTATATTTGTAATAGTAATTTGTATTTCCGTTGTTAATTGGCCTGTTACAATATACTGAAATTAATTCGACAGAAAAAATTCCCACACAAAAGTTGGACAATTAAAACTAGAGAAAAAATGAATAAATTCATCTTCTCTGACACTTGTCTGTTGATTGTTGTGTCTCTCGAATTTTTTTCGGTTAATTTAATTAGACAATTCGGTTCTTTTGCACAAGTCTAACAATACCCAAGTAGAGGAAAAAAACGAGTCGAAATGGTGGTTTAGATGAGATTGAACGATGGAGACCGCCTGCTAGTTTCCCTCTTGTATTATTTGTTTCGAGTTGATTAAACTTATCCTGTCACTTATCGATGTTCTAACAAATGAATAGCGATAGATTGGTATGCGTATATCAGGAACGATATCATTAGTATCACAATTTGAATCGCTTTTGTTTGCCGGTATGTTTGATGGTGTCCGACCGACGTATTACTTGACTACAACAACGATTTATCACCGACATACTCTACTACATAAAGACATACACTATGTACACCTAGTCTCTGTACAAGTCTTTAATAAAAACAACTTGTACTGGTGCTTATTATTTCGAAATTCTCCAAATACTGGGAGAGTAAAGCGACTTAGAAGTGCCATAACAGAAACAGAAACGAAAGAATCAGTACGAACACTAGAACTAAAATTTCATCAATTTTCCGGAAAACTAACAAGTCTACCGGCGAATTCCTGAGAGATTTAAAAAGTGCTTTAAATTTGCTATACATTTTGAGAAAATCGTTGAAAAATCGATAATAGTGGCTAAGTTATAGGAGAAAATATGGAATTTTTTCAAAAAATAGATTTTCCCCAAAATGACCCAGATAACTCCAATGCCAATTAGAATTTTTCAAAACAATAAAGCTCGTAGATTCTCCTTAAAATACTCTTTCTAATATAGTATAATACTTTACAATATATCACCAAACAAAGGAGATATCGATTTTAAAAACTGGTATCGCTTAGACTCCAAATTGAAGGAAAAGGTCCTCCAGTTTCTATCAATTTTCCAGAAAATCAATGAACTCATTGGAGATCTGAAAAGCTTCTTCAATTTGTTTTATACTATGAGAAAAACATTGAAATAATATTTGCTAAATTATAAAGGAAAATACGGTTTAACAAAAAAAACGCGTGCTTCAAGATTTTCTGCTGTAACTCAGGGTTCAATTGGAATTTTTTAAAACAAAATACGCCCTCGGATACTCCTTAAAATGCTGTTTCTAATGGTGTTAGAGTCATTACAATACAGTATCAAACAGGCGAGTTATCGATTTTTAAAAACTGGTATTCCTTAGACACCAAATTGAAGAAAAGGGCCTCCAGTTTCTTTCAACTTTCCAGAAAATCAATGAACCCATTAGAGGATCTTTCGGAGATCTGATTTTTTTTTTAATTTGTTATATACTATGGGAAAATGATTGAAAAATCGATAATATTTGCTAAATTATAGAGAAAAATAAGATTTTTTTTTTGAAAATACGCATGCTCTAAGATTTTCTACTATAACTCAAAATTTAATTGGAATCTTTCAAAACAGAATAGGTCTTCGGATACTCCTTGAAATTCTGTTTCTAACGGTGTTAGAGTTGTTACAATATATCATCAAACAAGCAAGATATCGATTATTAAAATTTACAGATACAAGATCGAAGATGTCCTTTACAATAAATTCGTGTTTCTCCCATAATTTCCGTTATATATCCGCTTAAAAAGATGCGGAAATAGCTCGCTAGCCTTGCACCACAAGTAGTTATCCACGACTTCTCTAGACTAGTCTTCAATATACCGCGTGTTTCATTTAAATCTTCCTATCTCTTCCAAGAACACCTAATATTTGACGATTGTTTTAGAAAATATTTTGAGGATTTATAGAAGATCATTTGAGAAACATTTGAACCATGTAGATCGCTGGAACTTGGTCAAAACACTGATGATGTTCCGGTTTCAAAAACGAGTCACAACATGGCTTAGAATGACTCAAAGATGCCTCTGAAATTGATTTTATTCGATTTTTGTGTCTCTTCTAGAATAGAATGAAAAAAAATTAAAAAAGTAAGTATGTCGAGAGTATCCTTGAGTCATTGTGAGTCATTTGATGTCTTTATCTCGGTTTGAAGATTGCAATCTTTTCGAAAACAAGCTTTTCTGAAATATTTCTCACGTTTTTCGTTAAAACTCCCTATTTTAATCGCCGAGCTAGTTTGTAAGAAACATAAATATGAAATTTTATATAGTTGAGTCGAATTCTGTGATGTTGTCCGATAGGCTTTTGGGCCAATCAAAAAATTAAAGTAAATCTGATAGTGTATCGCACCTGTCAATATTTATTATTCTTTCTTTTTCTCATGTATTTCGCCTGTGTGGAGAGACCTTCATCAATCGAGAAAAAACGAAGCCCCCACAATAATCCGTTTATAACTAGCTCTACGGATTTTCGACTGTCAGACAATTTATAATTAGTTGAGCCTGTGCAGGTTTTATCTCTTCAATTCAATGTCAGCATCAACAATACGTTAATTAATTGCTACAGTGCCTGTGTCGATAAAATACTGTCAGACTATAATGATGATGAAGAAGTAAAAAAAAAAAGAATTTGTAAATTTTTCGTATAGAATTGTTCTCAGACATATTTCACATATTTCCCTCAACCGAAAAGTCAATTATATTAAAATTAATTGGAATTGAACAAAGTCGGTCGTCCACTATAACAACAATAATACTGGTTTGTGTGTTTCAACGGTATGCCAGGAATTGGTTCGGAATTTTTCCATCGTTTTATCCATTTCGTTTCGATTTTATTTTAATGAAACCAAAAGTAGAAAATTAATTGACTCGATGTTCAGATTCTTTAAGTGTTTGTCATTAATGCCCCACTATTAGTTGGTCAGCTAGATTTTTTAATTAAATTCAAATTAAATCTATCCGTAACTGGTTTTGTTCCATTATTAGAGATATTACGCATCTGGTTCCGTAATTGTGGAATTTTTACACCTGTTCAAGTGGTTATAGAGCCGAAATTATTAATATGAAAGAATTTATTGAAACATGAAGTTCTAAAGTAACTAATCTTGGCAAATTTTAATAATCGATATCTCCATTGTTTGATGAAATATTGTAATGACTCAAACATCATTAGAGACAGCATTTTAAGACGGATCCGAAGACGTATTTTGTTTTGAAGAATTCTAATTGAATCTTGAGGTACGAATTTAATGAATATTCGAAAGATCTAAAGTACATTTTCTCAATCCAGTGATCGTAAATTTAATAATCGATATCTCCCTTGTTTGACGATGTATGTAACGACCCAAACGCCATTAGGTACAGCGTTCTAAGAAGCCCCCAAAAACGTATTTTGTTTCAAAAAATTCCAATTGATTTCTCATTTTTTCATATTTCCATTATAATTTAACAAATATTAACAATTTTTCAATGATTTTCTCACAATTGACATCAAATTGATAAAGCTTTTACAACCTCTAAGAAATTTTCCAATAGATTTGTTAGTTTTCCGGGAAATTGGCCTAAACTGGGGACGAATATTATTCGATTGTGTTTAACAAGTACAAATCTTGAATAATCTATATTTGCTTTGTTTGATGAGCTATTGTAATATAGTAGCATTAGAAAGAGTATTTCAAGAAGTACCTAAGAACGTTCTGTATTTTGAGAAGTTCCAATTAAACTTTGAGTTATAGAACAAAATCTTGGAACATATTTAATAATTTCCCCTATAACTTGTCAAAAAGAATCAATTTTTAATAATCGATATCTCTCTCGTTTGATGATGTATTGTAACGACTCAAACACCATTAGATACAGCATTTTAAGAAGCATCCGAGGACATATTGCGTTTTCAAAAATTCCGATTGACGTCTGAGTTATAGAGGTTAATATTAGAGCATGTTTTTTTTTTTGATTTTTCCATATTTCCCTTATAATTTAGCAAACATTATCAATTTTTCAATGATTTTCTCACAGTATATAGCAAATTGAAAAAGCTTTCAAAGCCTCCAAGAAGTTTTTTAATAGATTTGTTAGTTTTCCGGGTCTTCTTCGATTTTGTATTTAAAAAATATTAACTTCGAATAATCGATATTTCCCTTATTTTATGACTTATAGTAAAAAGTATAGCAGCATTTGAAGGAGTATCTATCATTTTTTTTTTGATTTCAAAAAATTCCAATTAAATCTTGAGCCATCGGAGTTATTCTGGGAAAATCTAGGACGCATTATTTAAAAAATCATAATTTCTGCGATATTACCGATTTTCCAATAATTTTCTCACGATAAAAAACAAATTCAACGTGTTTTCCAAATCTTTGAGAAATTTGCCGGTTAGATTGTTAGTTTTCCGGAAAATTGATGAAAAGTTACGAATTTCATTTCAAGTCTTTTTGCATTGATTCATTATTGTTTCTATTTCCGCTTTCATTTGTGTTTCTGTGATGGCACTTCCGCATCATCTTTAATTATTATACGAAAAGAAGTGATAGAAAAGGAAATGAGCCACGGAAGTTTATTTGTCGTAGAACTTTCACAGGATATACAAACATGCAAATTCTCACAATCTACAAATAAATTATAATTCAGTAAATAAAATGGAAAAATACAAGTTGATTCATTAGAATTGTCTCAGATTCAACCTTATAGTTTCTTATTATACAATAATATCACCAACTGGAACTGGAAAATAAAGGAATTATTCTAGAATTATCCAATAACAACCAGTTACTGACTCAATTATTACACGAAAATTCAATTTATTATCGTTGAATTTAAAATGGGAAATTCTACAACAATATTGGAAGTAGGTTGGAGTTAACATTGACAACATAATCAACGATCTATTTGCATTAATCAAACCAATTTAAAAATCCCATAGTGGAGAAATAAAGGTGATTGATTTTTTTAAAATGGTAAACACGCTAGATAAGTAGTGACAGATTAAGATTCGATTATCTCCATAAGTTTATGTAAAAACAACAACAAACCATGGAAGGTAATAGTGTTAACAACACCTCGTTTAAATCACCTAATGCTGTATAATTTGTCAAACTCTTATTTATTTATCTAATCGATATTTTCCAATTTAAACTCAAAGGAAAAACGGGCAGAATTGATTGGTTTATTTAACAATTAGTTTCCGTAAATCCAAACAAACAGATGCTCTTAAATAAACGGTAATTAAACGTTCCAAGTGAAGTAGATGATGGCAATGTACTTATTAAAAACTCTAATGAGTCACGGTTAATTACATTCGTTCAGCTCGTTAAAACCGAAAATTATTGTATCCCACTATGAGAGAACACCACTATTACCACCATCATTGTTGACAAGGAGAGAAAAGAAGACGACAGGTGTTGTGATCATCGTGATATCAACTTTTCTGCCGAAAAGAAAAATAGGGGTAGACGAAAAGGATTGATTATAATTCTGTCAATTTTCGGACCGCTCCTCGATTCAATTAAAAACGGTGATTCATCTACAATCGAACCTTAAAAATAGGGTTTATCGATAAATTTCGAATTGTTTCAAGTTTTTAATTGAATCCTTTTCGGAAATACGAACACCATAACCGACATGAAATTGAAAGTTTTGAATTACAATTCGAACAACATGAAATTGTAGTAGCTGGTTGGTTTTAATAAAGAAGCGTAACCGTTTTGAAACTCTCGTTTCGGACAAAGATCAAAGTTGTATTGTCGGTTAGATTAGCCGATTGATTTTGTTGTAATGTTTCACGAGACAACAATAAACGAACGAAACAGAGACATATAAAGGGATCTATATCTTTCCTCCTACTATCCAACACATACATGGACAATTCTGTACAATTGGCTGTTGAAAGAGCGATTATTCTACAACCGCAGGACAATTGCTGTGTAACCGCAGCCTTCCAAGTTCCCATCAGGAGTCTAATTTCCTCGTGCCTATAATTCAATTGGAACCATTGTCTATGCACGGTATTATTGTCGAATTAATGCATCAATTCTACCAAAAAAATCGACAGATTTCGCATGTGAATTGCAACTAAACGAACATGACTAAGTCGAAATTGCACCCCGGTCAATGTCTTTCGATATAAATCCTCTTATAGACAATAAATTAAACATTTTATTTATTGTCGAGTGTTCGACGAGTCCTGAAAGTTTGCGCGTTGTTTGGTGCGTCCTGAATTTCAATAACACAAAATCGAAAAAATAAAAATCCACCACCAGTTTTGAAATTTACCGATTCCATTGATAAGTATCACCACCTCGTATATAGCCAACAACAGACAAGAAGAAATAGTAGCAGAATAAACCAATACACACAAAGAACCAGTTTAAACGACTTGGTGGATGCAATTGATAAAATAAAACGTTAATGTACTGAATTAATATCGTATTATTTTATTGAGATTGAACGCATATAAAATTTTCAAATGTGATTCCATTTCAACGATGTATAAGAGAGAGGAGACATCGAATAACACAATATAACAACTTTAAAAGTATTGATACAGTTTTTTCGTGTTCTTATTTGTTAATAAAAACACCAGAGATGTTACGGTCTCTGTTTCTGGTTCCGCAAGGCTTGGAAACTCTGTTTCTGGTTCAACAAGACTTCCGAGGTCTGTTTCTGGTTCCGCAAAGTTTAGGAACTCTGTTTCTGGTTCAGCAAGGTCTGGGAGCTCTGTTTCTGGTTCCGTAAGCTTTGGGAGCTCTGTTTTTGGTTCTGCAAGATCTGTTTCTGATTCAACAAGATTTTCGTGGTGTTTCTGGTTCCGCAAGATATCGGAGCTTGTTTCTGCATCTATTTCGTCAATTTTCCAAAATTGAAGAAATTATGAGAGATATACGAATTTAATGAATATACGTAGGTCTAAAGTACATTTTTTCAATCCAGTGACCGTAAATTTAATCATCGATAGCTTCCTTGTTTGATCATATATTGTAACGACTTAAACACCATTAGATACAGCGTTCTAAGAAGCCCCCAAAGGCGTATTTTGTTTCCAAAAATTCCGACTGATCTCTGAGTTATACAGATTAATTTTAGAACGTATCTTTTTTTCTCATTTTTCCATATTTTCACTATAATTTAGCAAATTTTATCAATTTTTAAATGATTTTCTAACAGTTTATAGCAAATTGAAAAAGCTTTCAAGACCTCGAAGAAATTTTCTAATAAATTTGTTATTTTTCCGGGAAATTAGCATAAACTGGGGATGAATATTAGAGCTTTTCCTTCGATTTGTGTTTAAAAGTAATAATCTTGAACAATCGATATCTCCCCTGTTTGATGAGCTATTATCATGACTACAGTAGCATTAGAAAGAGCATTTCAAGCAATATCTAAGGATGTTTTTTATTTTGAAAAACTCCAATTAAATTTTGAGTTATAGAACAAAATCTTGGAACATGTTTTTAATATTTTCCTCTATAACTTGCCAAAAATTGTGGATTTTTCGATGATTTTCTAACAATATGCAGCAAATTCAGAAAGTTTTCAGATCTTCAAGAAATCCTCCAATAATTTAGTTGATTTTCTGGAAAATTCATAGAAACTGGAAGGCCTACATTAAATGTTTTTCTTCAATTCGGTGTCAAAAAGAATCAATTTTCAATAATCGACATCTCCCTCGTTTGATGATGTATAGTAACGACTCAAACACCACTAGAAACGGCATTTTAAGGAGCATCCGAAGACGTATATGTTTTGAAAAATTCCAATTAATCTTCGAGGTACAAAAGAAAAACTAAAAGTATATTTTTCGTTAATTTTCTCTATAACTTAACAAATATTATCGATTTTTCAATGATTTTCTCACAAATTGCAGCTAATTGAGAGAAATTTTCGAATCTCCAAAAAATCCTCCAATAGGTCAGTTAATTTTCCGGAAAATCGATAGACATTGGAGGATTTACATCTTTTTCTTCAATTCGGTGTCGAAAGAACGAATTTTTAATAATCGATATCTCCCTTATTTGGTCATATATTGTAACGGATCAAACATCATTCGAAAGACCATCTATAAGGTGTTTTATTCGCAAAAATTCCAATTGAATATTGAGTTATCTGAGTTATTCGAGTTATCTCTGGAGAAATCTTGGAGGACGCTTTTTGTTAAAAGAATTCATATTTTCCGTTATAATTTAGGAAATATCGATTTTCCAATAATTTTCTCACAATATGAAGCGCTCTCCAAATATTTGAGAAATTTTCCGGTGATATTGTTGGTTTTCCGGAAAACTAACAAAAACTTACCAATTTTATTCCAAGTTGTCTGCTTTCATTTCTCTTTCTGTTCAGTTTCCGTTAAAATAAATTTTGAATTTCTGTTATATCTCCGGTAACATCTCTTAAGGAGACCCACAAATAAGCAATTTGAAATTTGTAAATAGCCACATTATAAATTTATGTAAGTAAAATAAAGTAGAATATTCGAATTTATGGTCGGCCACTTATTTAATAAGCACGCCATCAATGGTACCTGTTGGCAGGTCTTATTTAATAAATCAATTGATGATGGGTTATTGCAATTATAAAAAATAAAATAAAACGCTATAAACACAGTGGGTATTAATTTTAAAATTAACTGTCTATGATGGGTAACAAGTTTTACACGAACAAAAAAAAAAGAAACTTACGCAAACTTGTATGTCTCTAGAGTTGATTGTAGTTGTGTTAACTTTACACAAATACATGTGTCATACATTCTCTCAATACCAAAGAGACCCTTTTCTTTGCTTTATTTGTTGTTAATAGTCGACCCCCAGGTCTTTGTACAGTTAAGAGGCTAAATAGCGATTTTTCCAACGAAACCTTTAATTATTTACAACGGATCTACCAGGTTTTTTTCTAATCTTCACTAATCTAATCTGAGTAGCATCTTTAAGAGAATTTTCGTCAATTCATCGTCTAAATTGTATTTTCCAGATAATTAAACTTGACTTTTCGACTTGACACCCTCATTTAAATAATCATCAAACAACCTACACACCAATAATTGTTGTTAGAAAATTGCCAACAATTAATTTTTATTATTTGTTGAAGAAAGTAGCGCGTGAGATTTCCAACTTTATGACTCCTTTGTCCTGATGATGGAATTAAACTTTAAGATTGCGTGATTAGAACAAAAACCCGACAATTTTGTCGCAAACTATCAAGATCATCTTGACGTTCTGCTAACGTTTCACCTATAAATTCAACGATTCGTTTCGATAAAAAAAAAACGAAACTCTACTAATAGTTCACGGTGGATTTCCATTTTGATGTAAACTGTTATCGTGATCGTTCAATAAAATTTAATCAAGCTTCTATCAGGCGAACGAATCTAATCGGGGAATCGAATGGATAGAAATAAGAAGAAAATGGAAAAACGACAAACTCAACGGCCATAAATTATTGTTGTGTACGGATGGATGGGGAAAAAGTTTATGCTAAATGTGCACAAGTTTCTCTACACATCTACCAACTAGTAAGATGCAAATTAAAATCGAGGAGATACGTACACGACGACAGAGATCAAAGGATTGACGTTAGGAATTATGATAGCGACTAATAAAAGACTTGTAAAAGAAAACGAGTAGAAGGAGACAGGTCGCGATAGGTCACGGGTCGTTGTTTAACCCACTTTGGACGAATTTCCGTTAAAATATAAATTCATTGGAAAGTGCGTTTCTATTAAATTTCGAAAATTGACGGAAATCGCCGGAATCGCCTTGATATTCTTGTTGTTATTGTTGTATCGGTTGTAAACAAGACAAAATACCTTGATAATTATAGCTATACTTTGTTTAACTTGTAGTTTGTATAATTAACTATCCAATTCAAGGTCGCTTTATTGTTGTAATATTAACAGTAATAATTTCAGCTAAGAACATTTCAATACGTTCTATCGGAAATTGTTGTGATTCCATTAGAGAAATTATCTAATTGCTAAAGCCAATACAGACAATTAGTGGTATTGGAGAGGAAGAAAGAGACGAGCGATATTGTCCTTCGGCTGTGATGTGAATTATTTTCATTTGCAAAATGACAATATGACAGTTGAATGGTAAGAAAGAAAATTACATTGAACTAACGAGCAATTCATTTGAAAATTCCCCTATAACAACCGCAAAAAAATCGACCACAATTCGACACAGATCCGCAGACAATACAAAAAATCATCTCTAAAGTTGTTTATTAGTGGTGGACACCCGGTTAGCATTTCAAAGATTGAGATCAGTTGAGATATTTTAATTAAAAGCCGAATTAAAGATTGGTCGTCGACGATGGTAAACGCCAATGCTAAGAATGAACTTGAAAAAAAAAAGAAAACAAACCGCATAACCGTCTCTACACACGGGATTATTTTGCACCACCCGCCGACTCTACCAAAAATCTCCTCTTCATTGTGCAGTTTCCCATCCAATTAAAAGTGTCTGATATTTGGTTTATTGCCGAAACCTGATTTTATCCGTTTTGGTGATGGTGGTGGTGACGGCGGCGGTTCAACGCACATCAAACAAATACATTTTCCTCTCTTGCTGCTATACAGGGCGTCCAAGTTTAGAAGAACCCACGGTTTTAGCCGTCTTTGAGCAAAATTAGGACTCTACAGAAGCATTCTAGATTACAGAAAAATCAACATTTAAATTGGAAAATCGTGCGCCAAGTTGACAGAATCATCAAATTTAGAACCCTGTAGCTATTGTGACAAATAGCTAGACAAATAACCTGCCGCTCGAGGGAAATGATGAATCCTCATCGGGGACAATATCTCGAAAACGACAAAAGATTTCGATCTGATTCGGTTCTTAATAATCCATAAAATAAAATGAAATACA
>JACDRP010001024.1:0-15393 GCA_013841185.1 Hycleus phaleratus | reverse complement strand
CACTTGGCTCACTCTGTATACTTGTAACAGCTATCAGTGCTATTGAAAAATCGCAGCTTAGCCCACCATTAATTTCGGCGGTTAAAGGCTATATTTGATAGCGTTTTTAATTTACTATCAAATTTGAATCATTGATAAACATTATTGGTTAAATTGTAGGAGAAAATATTGAAATACCTAAGAAAAAAATTCCTGAATATTTTCCTCTATTCAGAATTTCCTCAAATTTTCCAAAAGCATGTTGTAGACCAAAAAATGCCCATTTCGACGACATTTTTGCTTCAGATATTGAATCAAGGGAAAGAGTTGTAGCTCGGTCGTTTAATTGAAATTCGGAAAACTCGCCTTATCATTTTTATTGTACATTATTGATTGATTTATTTACAGTTTAACACAACCAAATTACAAACTAAATATAAAATTGTTTTAAATTAATTCTAAGTTTAAAATAATTGAGATACAGACGAAAAGGCACCCACAATTAGAAAAAAATTCACATGCCCTTTCGCCACTTTTCAGCCGTTGTAAATTCAGTCATTGGTTTACCACTAATACCGCACGTACCAATACCGACACGTCCATTAACCGAATCGGGTGATGCAAATATACTTTTCTGTTTCATAACACCACTTAAACCGTTCTTTTTTGTTTTCGTTGCTTTGTTAGTAAAAGCCAACCATTTATTCTTCTCCGTTTCACGTTCTTCTTCCAATTCTTTGAAACGTTGTTGTTTTTTCAATTTCTTCTTCTTTAAATATTCACGATTATTGATCATTTTCATACGTTTAACTTTCTCAGCTTCGGTTAATACACGTTTCGTTTGTCCTGTAAATTCTCTCAATTCATCTAAAGTTGTACAGCCGCGATTTTTGTACGTTTCAAATGTAACATTAACCGTTCCATCAGGATGGATGGCATCGATTTTCGCTTCGTAATATTGCCCATTATCGGACCATTTCGCCAAACACACATCACCAATACGCCAAATTTTCTTCGATTTGGTTTTCGCAACGAATTTCTCAACGGCCAGTAACGATTTCGTTATCTCATCATCATCAGGTACACCGACTGGTTCTGTATATTCAGGTTGATTAGCCGCTTCTTCGGCTTTATTTTTCAAATCTAATGTTAATTCAATTACCTCCTCAAGGTCGACTTTTAATTTTTGTAATTCCTTATTGTCCGGATCGCTCAATAAGGCCGCCTCTACTTGTTGTAATTGTAAACGATAGTTTTGCAATTCGTCGTTCATTGTTGTTGTTGTTTGTTGATCGAAATTGAATCAAAGAAATGCACACAATAAAAAATGATTTGTTTGCAATTATGTGCACTTACCACTCTAGAAATACGTCCAAATTTATCCAAAACAAGACTCAATTGAATTGCTAGATGGACGCCATTTGCTAAACGACTAAACGAATTGACAGCCGGAATGCCAACTACTACACAAAAATCACCCTAAATCGAAAGTCTGACGAACATGAACGAACGTAGACTAGCCAATAGGAGCGCTTTCTTTTCATCGGATGCCATGGGAACCTGAAATTACAAGTGTAGAGAAATAGTGAGTTGGCAGCATTGCTCTATTGTCCTCTGACTTTTGTGGTTAGAAAACAAATAATTTATCGATTGCAACCACAATTTCGTTAATTTAGACCAATTCAAACCATATTTACACGATAATTATCTATAATTGATTATTTAAGTGTATATAATTGTGAAATTTTGGAAAAAGTAGTGGGTTGGCAGCACTGCTCTCCTGTCACCCGAAATTTTGTGGTTAGGAAACTATAAACAATTTATCGATTATAAACGAAATTTCTTTAAAAATTCCTTTAGAATCGGAATAATAACAAATATGACGGATATGTTGAAGGAATTGCGCGAGAAATCGCGTAAACGTAAACAATTATTAGCACAAACGGTAAGTCGGTATAGTTTTAAGGTTATGTTTGTACAACATTAAAAAAGCCCTAAATAAAGTTGGGTCTTTCAGGTGCTGAAGAATTACGACAAGTCCTAGGTACGGCTAATGAGATACCGCGCAAGAGACGCGATCCGAAAGATAATTCGAGTAAAGAGAACGACCATCAATACGACTATAAAAAAGACACACCCGATGAGTTAGTGTATCGGGATTCATCCACGTTTCTTAAAGTAGTTGTAAAATATTTATTGGTGGATTGTTTTAATTATTTTGCTGTTGATAGGGGACACAATCGTCGAATCCGCACAACGATTATTGTCAACATTTCGTCGATACTGGCCAACGTCCGCAGAATTTCATCCGTGATGTCGGTCTGGCTGATCGTTTCGAAGAATACCCAAAATTGCGCGAATTAATCCGATTGAAAGACGAATTGATTGCGAAAACTGCAAATCCACCGATGTATCTAAAATGCGATCTATCGACGTACGATTTGAAGAATTTAAATTGTAAATTCGACGTTATCCTAATTGAACCACCATTAGAAGAATATCAAAGGACGATGGGCGTGACGAATATCCAATTCTGGTCTTGGGAGCAGATTATGAATTTGGATATCGGACAGGTGGCGGCTCAACGCTCGTTCGTTTTCCTCTGGTGCGGCAGTAGTGACGGTTTGGATATGGGGCGTGTTTGTTTACGCAAATGGGGCTTCCGGCGGTGCGAGGATATCTGTTGGATACGGACGAATATAAAGAATCCGGGCCATTCTAAGAATTTAGACCCGAAAGCTGTTTTCCAACGGACGAAAGAGCATTGTTTGATGGGCATTAAAGGCACAGTCCGGCGTTCTACCGACGGTGATTTCATCCACGCCAATGTCGATATCGATTTGATCATCTCGGAGGAGAACGAGTATGGTAGTTTAGAGAAACCGGTCGAAATCTTCCATATTATTGAACATTTTTGTTTGGGACGTCGGCGTTTACATATTTTCGGACGCGATAGTACGATACGACCCGGTTGGTTAACTATCGGGCCGGAATTAACAAATTCCAATTTCAATGCCGATTTGTACGCTAGTTATTTTTTAAATAATAACATAACAACAGGGTGTACGGAACGTATTGAAGCTTTACGACCGAAAAGTCCGCCGCCGAAAGGTAAAGGGAGTACTGGCGGTCGGGGACGGGGCGCCTTCCAACGGGGACGCGGCCGTGGACGATAACTATAAGAACAAATCTAACAATAAACAATCCTTTGATAATCCAGAATTGAATTTATTTCGATATATTCCAATAAAAAGTCACCGTTTCTTCAATAATAAAGTAACAGGACGGTCGGGTTGGTTGATCAATAATGATCGAGAATCGAGAAAACCACCATCCCAAGAAATCTCAAATTGACGCACCAACTATAAAAACAAACGAACAGTCGTATTCTCTAATTTTATAGAGACTTGTTACCATTGCAATTGTAATTGAAAAGAAACAATAAACAATGGCGTTGTCATGGTAACAAATCTCTAGATAGATTACAATCGTATTCTCTAACTTTGAGGCGATTCGTTACTATGACAATGAAGATCGACAGGACACAACTTCATCACTCTTTACAATTCATTTGTATAATTGAACAGAGCTAAGAATAAAGAAGTTATTCTAAAATAACCAAATCTCCAGCGTTATCATGGCAACAAATTAAAAACTTACAGAATACGATTGATACTCACTTTTAACATTAAAATTATCATATTTTGTTCTGCAAACCGTCGAGCGATACACGTTCTTGTACCGTAACCAAACGGCAATAATAAATACGGATGGTATTTTTGATTTGGATCCAACCAACGTTCCGGTTCGAATTTGTGCGGATTCTTAAAATATTTCTCCAAACGACAAATTACCTGATTTTGGGTTACGATAATCGTCTAAAAATTACAATATAATCCAATTATTATGACAATAAACCGTATTCTATAACTTTATAGCGATTCGTTACCATGACAGCTATCTCCATAATTCCATCATATGTACAAACAATTGAAAAATAGCGGTTTTTATGGTAACGTATTGTTGAAAAGTTATAGAATACGATTGAATATACAAAATTTACATCTTTCGGTATTTGATAGCCGGATAAAACGATGTCTTTATTCAATAATCGTCCAATACCAACGGAAATCGGGCGTAATCTTAAAGTTTCTTTAAGGCAAGCTTTAGCATAAGTTGCATTCTTGAATTTGTCGATAGTTATAGTATCGTTGGGTGTTTTCAATAAATTCAACGATTCTTTATATAATTCGTCTTGTTTATCCGGATTTTTCGCTAGGTAATAGAACAGAAAACTTGTAGTGTACGATGTCTGGAAATTTAGTTTTTGTTATAGAATTGGAGTAGTATTCTCTAACTTCTCGACGATTCGTTACCATGACAACTCTATGGAACTGAAGAGACAAGTCATGGTAACCGATCTACAAAGAGTTACAGAATACGATTTAATTACCGTGTCCATTCCGCCTAGAAAGAAATCGCAGACCATTCCGATAATGTCTTTAAAGTCGATCGTATTATTCGCTAAATATTTCTCCAAAAGTGTCGAGTTATTTGTTGTTTTCTCTTTGAACGTACACATTTTGAACGATAACAAATCAATAGCTACACTGGAAAATTAGAATAATTTAAAAGATTTGGGTGAAATTTGATAAATTCTACCTCTCCATAAATTCTTGCGATTTGCGCAATTTTTTATACAAAGGCGTTTCGAATTTTCGCCAAATCTGCGGCCCATTATCCGTCTTCAATATACAACTGTTCGTTATCAATGCTGATTCTAATAATTTCGTGGATCTTGAATCATCCTGTAATTCGATTGGTGACGTGAAACTGTCCAATCGGATATCCAACGCTACAAATCCAATTACTGCAACATAATCGTTTAAATTTCCAATTTAATAAAATAATTGGCAATACTGTTTAAATCCGTTTTAAAATAGTATTGCCAACGGTATTTACGGCCGTACGTTCGAGAAATAGTCGCGAAATTTCCGGCAAATAATCCAATTGTGGTTGATTTATAATTTGCGGTAGACGCAAATCGATCCATTCTTGTACGATGGAATTGGCGGAATTTAGAAATTTTCCAACATCACTCGGACTGCTCAGACCCTTCTGGAAGGCGCTACGTATCCGCTTCCATTCCGGGCCGTTCCTAAAATCCCCAATCAGAGCCCCATTAATTAATTAAATTCGAATTAAATTTACGTCGGCAATAAACCGCCGGTATTGTAAACGTTCGGACGATCCAATCGATATTTCTCTAACGCTAAATGGCTAAGTCGCCGCGGATAATCGTGCGAATCAACCTTTAAAACTGTCTCGATATCGTCGGGATTAAATAACCATAAAATATTAGTACCGGGTACGATTTCTTCGCGGACAATCTCGCCATATTTCCTCAAGTTTTTCAAACCGTTTATTTCCAATTTATCGAACTGATAACAACCTAAAATAACAAAATTAATTAGATTTATCTCTAATTAGGTGTTAATTTACCTATAATTGGTAGATATTGATAGAGGGTGCCGATGATTGGCGCCGAATACGGGCCTGGAATTTCCCTAAAACTCTTAATTGAATTGCAATATTTTTGGAAAATTCTCATTATTCCTATCACTAAATTTGAAATTATTGTTGTTTTATTCGTGGTTTAATGTTGAATGGAAATTTGAGGTTAGGAAGTGGGGCACGTTGAAAAGGCGCCTGTTCGAGAGAATTCTAATTTTTTATGCAGATTTTTTCGAAATTCTCAGAAAAGATTAATAAAAGATTACAATTTGAATTTGAAATTTATTTACAATTTAAATCTTAATGTTAATAAAATTACCTTATAAATAGTTATAATAAATCGGAATATCACTGGTTCGGATTGAGGGATAATTTTTGGAAAATCATTTTCGGAATGTTCAATTTTGGGAAAATTTTTCGAAAATCCGAGTCTAGTCATTTTCAAAATTATCCCGCCATTCTATTGACACGTTAACCAATAGTTACCAACTAAAATCACCAGGATAATTTGACTATAATTACAGTAATAATAATCAATTAACATAATTATCAATCAATTGAGGCCTTGTATAGAAAATTGATTAAATTTCGGTAATTTTTAAATAAAGATAATATTTCAAAGAGTGGAGCTTCAATTAGTTTAAATTTGTATCGACCCTCTAGCGGCAATCAACCGAATTAAAGTGACGTGATCGATTTTTTTCAAAATAATCGATTTTTTGAAAATATTCCAAATTTTTTAAATAAAACAAATTTCCAATAAATTTCCACTTAAATATGGTCGACTGAAAATCAATGAAGAAGCCCGAAAGGGTTGCGTCGACGCACCACCATTTCAATTTCATCAATCAAAACTTCACGATGAAGTTCCGATGAAATTTTGAAATTTCTCACCAGAATATGTCCGTTAATCACCCTTTAATTAAAGAATTCAAAGGTAAATCACCGAAATAATAATCTCGATATTGTTTAATCGAAAATTTTCAGCAATCTTCCTGAAACTCTACAATGAATCCGAACGGAGTGGCGAAATCGCCGATAAGAGTGGCGAACTTTTGAAATTCTGCGACATAACCGAACAAATCTTCTATTACGGCTACAATTACTATCAACAACGCCAGTATTTAATTGCGAAAATCAACCGGAAATTGGAGATTTTCGAGTGGCTATCGACGGCGGAGATTTTCCGGAAAAATCCCCAATTCAACGAGTGTATCGAACTTGTTAAGGACTCGAAACGAGTACAAACGCCATTGGGCCGTTTCCGGCTGTTATTACGGACATGTCTTGTGAAAAAATGCCTAAATCAACCCATCGAAAGTTTGGTAAATCGACAATTATTTGAGATTTCTATACGAAATTTGTTTCTTTTTAGGTAAATCTGGAACATATCGGGAATTATTACACGAAAAATTCGGTAATCGGCGACGAGATTCTAATCAAAATACTGTCTTCGGTATTGGTGCAATGCAACAAAATCAACTTCAATTTAAACCTCGATAATGCTTCATTCCTCGATATTACCTGGAATTTGCCGGAATTGATAAAATTAGAAATATTACCGTGCAGCAATCTCGGAATTGGGGTCAGTTTTTCGCACAATAAAGCCGTCATTGTCAACATCGAAGAAAATAGCATTGTTGCTGAAAATGTATCGAACTATCAGTCGTGTTCTGTAACTTTTTGTAGATCCGTTGCCATGACAATGTTCAGAATTAGCCATCTTTTAGATTTTACTTTCTTATGATTCGTTACCATGCCAACAATAGAGATCAACAGTCTCTTAAGTAGCCTGGAATTTGGCCAATTATTATCAAATAATCAGTCGTATTCTATAACTTTCGGTAGATCCGTTACTATGACAATATTGTAGATCAGTAATCGTTTCATATAGTTGTATTCTGACTTTTTTCGACAGTTGTCTCTCCAAATAGTTTCTCTCATTCTTTACAATTCCATCAACGTATAATTGAAGAGACAAAATTTGTTAATCTTTAGAGTTGTCATGGTGATGAATCTTCAGAAAATTAGAGAATATTGTGTATAATTTCTATTAAAATTTTGCATATAAACAATCGATATTGATCTATGAAGTTGTCATAGTAACGCATCTACTAAAAGTTATAGAATACAACCGTATACACGATTTTATTGAGGAATTTCTAGAATCAAATCAATCGTGGCGATATTTTGGAGAGTTTAAACGATGTCTTGATAACATCCGCATGTAAAGGCCAATTGGGGATGATTTTTCGTTTGAATAAAAACCGACCAATTCAAATAACAATAATTAAAGCTTTCGATAAAGCCACTTCAACGATCTATCCACCGATTCGGCAATTATTGAAGAATCTTCAAATTAATTTGAGCGAAAATATGAAGACTACAACGAATAATAATCGGTTTTTTTTTTGTTTACTATTGTAATAATTTAATGTAATTGTGGTCGTTTTAGGGAGGTTTCGTTCAATCGAGCCGGCTATCCAGCGGTCTATTTGGGGTGTATAGATGTGGGTAATCGTGGCGATATCCGGCAAATACAGAATGCTTTGAAATTTTTCACAACGAATAAACAATTTTATAATGTCGATAATTTTAAAATTGTTAACAAAATCGAAATTGACGTAATTCTAGAGATTGGCGAGATGAAACTTAAAGTGTTCAACTCGACAACAAACGAGGTAATTTCGGCGGTAATTACATTAATTACTAATTTATTTGTTTTTAGATAACAATGAAGCATTCATTTATGCAAATATCGTCGTGTGGATCTGTACCGCAACTACCCCATCATATCGCATATATTTCCGGGTAGTTTTCGTGTTTAATAATCGATTAATTTAGCGTAATAATTGCTGAATTTTAGTGATGAAAATTGCGAAAATTCCACCAAATTTATTTGCCATATTTTCTATGTGAGAAATTTGGATAATGTACGCGGTATTCTGCACAGTATCGGCCAAGGTTTCCATCGTACCCACTTTATGGTCTAGAATTATTCCGTTTTTATTTGATAATACGGATAATAATTCCCATATAGATCTACGATTGTTTTTAGATAATATTCCCGTTGTTTTATCGTATTATATAGCTCGATTTTATCAACAAATATATATCTTGATCTTTTATCGCAGCGTAATTTGCCGAAAATTCGCACGAAAACCCCCAATTGTCTCCAAGGAGGCTGTCGGGAATCTTGCCCCGATTCCTCTTGATCCAACATACATTTAATTGTAGATGTACCATCATCAACTACAATTAATAATAATCAATTATTAAACAAATAACTAATAAAACAATACCGAGAATGATTATTTTGTCGGTTGTTGTAAACTCTATCGACGTTATTGTACCGCACAATATTAAATTGAGGAATTTTAGTTGATTTAAACGGAAACCCATCGATAATTTCTCGGCCTTCCATAGGTCTTTTATCAGGAAAATCGGTAATCGATTCAAGTCTTGTGTTTCCATTTTTTCAAACAAAGTAGGGTTATACAAATTTTAGGTTAGGATATTGAAATTGCCGCCTTGTTCTAGTTTTCAGATACAAACAATAGAGGCGCTGTTGTTGAACAATTTACACAAAATTATCGCAATTAACTCATTTATATTGGCTAATAATTCAAATTATTCGTTATCAAATACTAAATTTCATGTAATTATATCCAAATTATTGTAAATTTTCGTGGGTAATAATTTGTGTATTGTGAGCGATAATTAGACGATTTTAAAGTGACTCAGTAGCGTCTTGTTGGGTAGATTAGAGGTTATGAAATATCGACCAATCTTGGAATAGATATCGTGCCAAAACAAATGTCAAGTAAGTTCCAATCTAAAATTTGTGTTCTATTGGATTTTATTGATGGAATTGAAACACGGCGTTAGCAAAAAATAACAAATTTAATAACAATAATAATAAAGAATAAATATAAAAGAAATAAACAATATAGATTAGTAACTTTAGCAATATTCAACTACATTTTTATTGAAAATTCAAGTAACAAATTGCTAATAAATAGCAAATTATCTTGTATTAGGTGATAATTGAAGAATATCTCATAAAGACAACCATACACTATCAAATTTAAGCCTTTGTTGGAGTTGATTAAATTGAATCGATGTTAACTAGACCGGTTGTTCTATCAAATTGATTGTGTATGGGGCGCTTTAAATGTATACATATATTTTTGTTTATATACATATCAACAAAGGACCTGCCTCTTTCAACTTTTCTGTTAATTAATTAATCAATTAAATAATTAATAATAATAATTGGAACAATAATAATGCAATTAATTTGTATTAATTGAACGAAATCATTGTTGCAATTGCAACGGACTTAAAACTATACCACTATGTGTTACAATTTTATTATCATTGTCTAAATTTGTACATGAAGCTCCACAATTTCCATCACCTAATCCATTATTGGACGTATTATCACTACTTACAATATTATTATCATCACTATTATTTTCAATGATAACTTTCAAATATGTTTCAACTTGTTCGATATTATCATCAATATTTGTTCTATTATCATTATTATTATCATTACAATAACTTTCGATACTAGAAATACTCTGTATGTCGTTTGTATTATCAATAATATTATCAATATCGTCATCATCATCCAATTCGATATTTATGATATCATCATTATCGTCATCATCATCACAAATTTGTATTGTGCTCGATTGCTTATTATCATTATTATCATTGTTATTATTACTACTGTTGCTACTATTATTAGTTTTAGGTAAATTTATCTTTGGTATAAATATAATATTACTAATAGCTCCTGTATTATTATTGTTATTATTATTAATATTATTATCTTTATTATCATTATTATCATTGGGTGGTTGCGGCGGTACAATAGAAACTCTCTTTTTATTATTGTTATTTGTTTGTCTATCTAATAATAATGATGTACTGTTATCGGTAGGAAATTCGATGTGTTGGCGGTTTTTAGACGAACTAGGATACCTGAAATTCCAACGAATAATTAAAATTAATTATGATTTTAATGTTTAATTAATACTTATGTGTTGATTGATGTGTACACAATTCGTCATCTAGACGTGTTTTCTTTTTTTTCTTGCGCCGATTCTGCTGTTGGTGCCGTTGGAAGCATGTCGATGCCGGACAAGCACACAATAAAACACGAATTAGACAACATAAGAAACCGCATGCCACCATTGTCGGGCCAATTAAACGCAATTCAACGGTTTTAAAACCTTTATCACCGGTACCAACAAAAAATATCACACTACCAATTGCTATTGTACCTAAACCAACATATAATAGAGCATTGGCGGCGGCGCTCTGATAATAAATACTGAAGAAATCGTAATCTTCCGAATCACCACCGTAGGACAAGTCGTGTATCTGGAAATTTCAAGAAACACATATGTGGAGTTTACGTTAACGTAAACGCTACAGTTGACATACAGGATTGCTGAACTAAAAGTGAGATGGTCTAACCGCTTCTAGCAACCCACAATTTGACGACCGATTCGAAAATATTTCATGGATCTTTCTAGGGAACCCCCTAAATTCGTCGGAAAGTTGTTCAAAAAACGGTCGTGATGTTGTTTTTCGTTTTTTTCTCCAATTTATTCTGGAAATTTCGGATTTATTTTAGGATGCCATGGAGAAAACGAAGAAAAATCTAAATGGGGAGCATCTTTGAATCATTGTGAGTCATCTGATGCAAATATCGCAACACTTCCTAAAACGACAGTTTTTTGACCAACTTTCCGCTACAGATTTTGACGAAATGATCTCCAAGAGTCCTCGTTTGAGCCGTTAAAGTATCGTTCAAATCATCAAATAATGTTTTCAAAAGAGCGCCCCTTTTAGTTCAGCAACCCTGTAGATAGGTGAAGAAGAAAAATTACTCGATTTCTTTTCATCCAACGATGGTGGGCTTCTGATTGTTTTAAACGATGTTGATATGGATCGTCGGTCAATGAACAGCGACGTTCTCGTTCCCGTTCCTGCCATGCTGCCCGCCCTTGTGAACACTAAAAAACAAACACAAAAAGCAATCACAAATTACAGATGGTTTGCTTGACTCGTTTGCATACTAGCAACTGAACTAGGTTATAAATGGTGGCCACAATACATAAACGTAACGAATTACAGATGGGTTGCTCATCACTTGAATATTAGCAACTGAGTAATAAAAGGCGACCACCACGTGGCAATTTTACTACTAATAAACTTGAACTAATTTGGAAGATAGAAACGTCCACTTTCTATTTGTGTTGTAGTTCATTTCAAGAGTATTTATGAACACTAAAAAGCAGGAAAAACAAAAATTGCAACAATAAACGTAAACGTAACGAATTACTGATGGGTTGCCGATTAACTTGAATTGTTTTAGGTTATAAATGGCGGTTACGAATTTTACTAGTAATTGTAGTAGTAGTTTTGAAGATGGAGATGAAAGTGGCTAGTTTTAGAATACGTCCAATTTCTGTTGTAGTTGATTTAGTTCAAATGAGTTTACATAGTGATTATTGTGTTCGTTTTCCTGATTCTTGTACGTGTATATGTGTGTTAAGGGGTTAGGACACAGCAGCAAATCAACCTGTCCATAGTCAACGGATCAATATTTAATACATTCCATAAGAGGAAAAGAGACGGATATTTAAATAGATTTATTTCGAAATTCAATGTCACACGTTCGCCTTAATGAATTT
The DNA here is from genome assembly GCA_013841185.1 of Hycleus phaleratus. Classification (NCBI taxonomy): domain Eukaryota; kingdom Metazoa; phylum Arthropoda; class Insecta; order Coleoptera; family Meloidae; genus Hycleus; species Hycleus phaleratus. Next base: position 3,187 of record JACDRP010001024.1, on the reverse strand, counting down.
ATTGTGTTGTGTTAATTAGAAAGTGAAACTAATCATAATTATAGTTGGTGATTAAACAGCCGGTATATGAAATTAAAGAATATCAAAAAAATAATATTTAAATAGCACATGCATATCGTGCACTTGTACACTAAACTATATTCTCTAATTCTAAATAATGTTTTAACAACAATAACGATCAATTCGGTCGTCATGCAAGCAAAGAGGCTCTACTTTTTCGATAAACACCGAAAATAATACAAAAAGAAAACCACCACCTCTGTTTTATTTATTTTTTTTTGTACGGCAATATAAATATCGACCTAGTTTTTATGTTTGCAATCCCCAAACTAAACAACAAAACTGGTTCAAATTCTATTCCCCAATTGACATTCTTATTATTGTTGTTGTTTTGATTGGGTCATATGGAATACTATTATCATTTTGTTATAATCCTATATTTTTTTTATCGATATTCCTTATATTCAACAACAACAAAAACAAATTTCTTTCAACATTATAAATAATTCATAACGAAAATTTAAAGTTTATAACGCTTTTCTTTTAAACGAATCGATCGGAAAATCGCGTTCTATTCTAGCCACTTGCATAGAGTCTTCCTCTTGTTTATCTGCTTTAAAACATAATAAACATGTTGCTAGTGTATTTACTGGGACGTCAATTTCTATCGAACTTTTCTATTTATCTATCGATTTATAATTTAAACAATTTTCGAACTATCTAGATGGTGGTACTCTAAAGAGTGAAATAGATGCTACGTTCTTAGATAGTGTAGATTTCAGTTGTTATAGTAACGAGTCGTCGAAAAGTTAGAGAATACGACTGTAGATTTTAAAATGTTCATCTATTTAGTAAACTTGCCTATTTGATAGCCATCTAATCTATAATATTTAGCCATGTTCAAGCAAGTTTAGTCCTAAATAACGATTTTTAACAAATTTGGCTACTGAATTATTTGAATTTGAATAGAGAGTTTTGATGTTTTTAAGATTCTTGGAGTCTCGATTTTGAGTAAATAATTTAAAGATAAGTCCTATTAGTTGGTGAGCAATTCGAAAAATACTTTACGAACCTAGAGAGCGGTCTTGAGAGAGTATTTTAGCAAAAGCTGGACCTCGTAGCTCATCGTAAAGTTGGTTGAAAACCTTAATTTTCATCACAATTTAAAACAAACAAACAATATTTGGGCCATTCTTAGTCGTTTTATGTTTGTAGTTCGTTGGTTAAAATTGACGCAATGTCTAAAAGAAGACTTTCCGATAAGCCATGCGGTTCAACTTTTGCTAAACGTTCCCTGGGGACTTCTCAACAAATTCTCAAGATATTGCTTGAATCACTTACCAACAAATCGGATTTGTCTTTGAGGTGTACTAAAAATGCCCCATCATTTAAAGACACGATTATAGTCAAAATTCGTGATAATTTAGGTTAAAATATTCGCAAATCTTTCACTACTCGTTCATCAACACACTATCGACTAAGGTCATTATTTTAAAATTTGGCAAGTAGAACGTTCTTTTTTCGGTTATCAAAACTAGGAAAATTTAACTTGTAAAATCTACAACTAAATGGAAATTTCTGCTAATCTCACCGGTATTATAAAGCGAAAAATACCAAGTGTAAATGTCAAAACACGGCACTTTATCGAGCGAAAATGTACGCCAATGATCGATTAGTGATCCGGAATGGAATTTCCTTCCTTTATGAGATAAAATTACAAGATTGTATCGATTAGGCCTATTTTTTTTTTATATGTAAATCGTTAAAGTATTGAATTTAGTTTGTAATTTCGATAAGTAAAGTTAATGAGTAGTTTAAATATTTGTATTTGGCTATAATTACCGGTAATTATTGATCTAATCAATATCGTAGTATCACGAATTAGATTTCAATCCTATCGTAACAATACAAACGAACATGTATTTTTTCCGTCAATATTTACAATAAAGGGTAGAGATATATTAACGTTAAATAAAGTTGTCAGTTTAATCGATTTCTTCAACAATAACGCTCCATATTATATGGTGGAGATTCATTCTTAATTTAACAAAACGTTATTGATTAAACTATTAACAATGTTTTTAAGTATTATGGAGTGTTTTAAGAAAAATTAAAGGAATTCCCTAAAGGATACTCGAGTGCTTGTTGAATCATTGATGAAGAGCTTCTTTTTATGTTGAAAAAAACCCTTAACTACTCAAATAGTGGAGTAGACTTTCAAAAAAAAGCATTCCTGCTAAAATTAGGCTGTTTGATTGTGCTTTTGTGAAAGTGCACAATAGTAGAAGTTGTTCGAAAACAATTATTCAACAGTTTCTAGGAAGACGGGGTCTATTTTCTTACCCAAACTAGTGAAAAATAATTTACGTTTATTGATTGTGTCCTGAACAAAGAGCCTCTCTATAATGGACGATTTATCGACTCAAATCCCCTGATAAAAGCCATGACAATCATTCAATTTGATCTTAGTCTTTTAATGTAGCTGTATAGAATTCGGATAGTGCCCTTGTTCTAGAATTTCAAGCTTTTTATGTACAACAATTGGCTTTGTATTGGGACGTTCCCAATTTATTTGATTCTAATGGAAATTTTTGAGGAATTTGGCACTTTTAGGCCAGAATTTGGAATTTTAGTGGAAATTTTGCTTCATTTTGAACATATTCTAAGTGGCGATCGTCAAAATTTTGAGAATATTTCAATACTTTNCCAAAATTTTGAGAATATTTCAATACTTTATTTGGTTTAGTCAAAATTTGAAAAAATTGGCCTTTAGTGTCAACAACATTTCGAAAAAGTTGGTCCAAAATTTCAAGATTTAAATGCAAAATTTTGTGATGTTTGTGTTAATTTTAGAAATACTGCAGCATTCTAGATTATCATAATCAAAATTTGAAGAAAATTAGCACTTTTACCTTCTATTGGAGAGTTTTCCTTTTCTATATCTGACTCTAATGCAAAATTTTCTAATTATTTAGTACTTTCAATATACAATTTCAAAATTTGTATAATCGTTACAGGACAAATTTGGCCTTTATCTGGTAGATTGAATTAAAATCTCATGTTTTATTGATTCAATGCGATAAAATGTCCAAAAATTTGCTTTATGAGTGAAAATAGAATGAAAGAGTCACAATTTTAGCCCGTAGTTCAAAAATTCCAGTAAAATTAACAAAATTATTCCATTTTT
>JACDRP010001023.1:0-15417 GCA_013841185.1 Hycleus phaleratus | reverse complement strand
CCATAAGAACTGGGAACGTTTGGTTGAAAAACGCTGTATGAGGCCATTATGTAAATTACTTTTCTTCGTTCTATTTTTCATGATGATATCAGGATATGGATTCCGGATGGTTGACAATCAGTTTTCATCAACATCGTTATCAAAATGTTAATTTTCTGGTAGTATTGTTGCAAATTCAAACGTATGTTTATTTGTATATGTTGACTGAGGTATGGTTCGTTTACAATATTACTGTAACGCTTCGGGTAGGTCAACTGTAAATTCAGATTCTATGACAGAATATAAGGGTGGAAACGCATGAACAGATATGGCATTTCACCATAATCCACAATTACTATATTTATTAATTATATGAAAATTTTTTACGTGTCAGTGTCATAGAATGACATTGTCCGTATATAATGCACGCTTCACCACTCTCTATAACATTGATTCTTCTCGCTTCTCTCTACAGTATTCTGTTCTAGAATACTGTAGATAAAAATGGAAAATATTTAACATTTCAAAAAGACCTTTTCGATTGACTTACCGACGAGCTACGAGATCCTATTTTTGCTAAAATGTCCTCTAGGGGCTACCGTACAAATCTTTAAAATGCCATTCAAATCGCTTACCATAAGAAATATCAATTTTTCTGTCAAATATCTACTATTTGAAGACGAATTTAAAGTTGTTGATTTCAAGAGGAACTATAATAATTTGAACTTTCTCCGGTTGAAATTATGAGAAAAAAAACTAGAATTTTATATAAAATTCTCAAAGTGCACTATTCTGAAAGCTCCATTCTATGTGTACACGAAAATGATTTTCTTTCGATAATTCGTCACGTTCATTTTTCCTTTCACCACCAACCTAGATCATTCAATCTTGGGCCTGAAAGTTTTTTTAAATCAAGGAGTTTTAGAAACGAACAAATCGTGTTCATGATAAACGGTAATTGTATAAATTACCGTTAAATTATAAATTAAATAAATTTATCAATTTTCTATTGATTTCACTTAAAAATACAAATATACAATCATCATCTTATGTATAAACTAGCTGTCGCCCGCGGCTTTGCTCGCGTAGAAAGTCGAGATTTTAATTTAGAATTTCTTTATATACTACATTAGTGGTTCAGCTATCGGTAGTTAGAAGTGCATAATTAAATGTCTTTAATTATTTAAAAAATGACAAACTTCCCTACAAACTTTCATCGCTTATTTCACCCCTTAAACAAAACACGTGTTCAATTATTTTTAATTGTCAGTCTAAAAATGAAATTCCATGCTTCTAGCTTCAAAAATGACAAACTTCCTTAGAAACTTTCATCCCTTATTTCACCCCCTTAAATAAAAATTGTTCCAAAATACCAAAACGCGTGTTTAATTATTTTTAATTGTCAGTCTAAAAATGAAGTTTCATGCTTCTAGCTTCAAAAATGAGAGACTTATACATAAACTTTCATCTCCTATTTCACCCCCTTGGAATGAAAATTTTCAAAAATGCTAAAACACGTCTTCTATTATTTCTATTCATTAGTCTAAAAATGAATTTTCATGCTTCTAGGTTCAAAAATGACTTCCATACAAACTCTCACCTCCTATTTCACTCCCTTAAAGTAGGCATTTTAAACAATCCTCCCTTAGTGGGTGCTTACATTATGAAAGAAACCTACCGACCAAATGTCATCAGTCTAGCTCTAATAGTTTACGCTCGGTGAAGCTAGTCTGTCAGTCAGGACATGTTATTTTATACATATAGATATAGATATAGATAATAAAAATAAATGGAAATTCAGATCTAACAATAAGGGACAGATACTACATTTACAATTTCTAATTATGTAACACTGATCTAATTATATTTTGTTAAAAATCAGCAGAGTTGTTAATACTGCATGAAAATTATACAGACATTTTGATCACTTATACATAAAGTTGTAATTACTCCAGACAATTTCCCATTAATTATTAAACTTATGGGAGAACCTAAATACAACTTTAAAATATACATAGAATATCTCCTTGACCTATTAAGAACTTTAATAGATAGCCAGATAATTATATGCTAGAAATACATATATAAGACGAAATAACAATGAAAGTCTGGGTTTAATATTAAAAATACAATAAAACTCTCGAATAGGTTGATTTTATTTTCAGATTTTCTGTTATTAAAGTGTTCATGCTGATATGCCCTTCCATAGGGTGGAGAATTACAAAAAAGATATAAACGGCACATAATTACATCAAAAAAATATTGAAAATTGATTTGCGCCACGTTATAGCTCACAACCGTGTCTACATTTCAGTTTTTGAATCATTAAGAAATATTGGGTCGTTCTAAAGATATTGTCAAAAAACTGATTTTGCACCAATAACTTCAAACCCCATTTGCCCCCTTAAACTTGATTATAGACAAAAATTACAAGCATCCCTCAAAAAAGAATGAAGTACCTCTATATCAAAAATCATCCAAATCGAGAGTTTCGACTTCGACTCCAACTTATAAGTATAACTCCAACAGGCAGTCAAATAGTTACTAGTTTAATAATTTATAGAGACATATAAAATTATAATTTAGCTACAGAACCCTGTTAATATTCAAATTTGTCAGAAATGATTCATAGTTAAGTAATCCTAGCGTAGTCCTTTTAGAAACTGCTACATTCTTCATAATCTATCAGTACCTAAGCTTAAAATGAAAAATATGAGTTACTATAAGGAGAGTCGAATTTTAATTAACCAGTTTTGCATAACTCCAATAAATACCCAAATAATTAAATTTAAATACCTACGGACATATGTCTATAAAATTAAAATGTAGAGATCCTGGTAAAATTTCAATGTAGATGTCTTAAGATAATTCAAAGATGATTCTAAAAAATTTTCTAGAAAGGGTAAAACTCCGAAGCTCAAAAATCACTGCATTTTTGACAATCCTATAACGAATGAATATACAGGGTTTCTCACTTAAAAGTATGTAGTTTAAATGGCAACTGCCATTATTTGACGAGCGCTTTTAAAAATATTCCAAAGACTTATAGAGGGATCCTTAGAGATCGTTTTAACAAAATTTGAACCTTGTAGACAAGTCGGTCGTTTCTAACCATATTGCTATTTTAGAATATGACTCAGAATAGCTAAATAATGCTCATAGCACTGACTTTTTTCTGTTTTTCTTCATTTTATTGTGGAATGAGTAAAAATATTTTCCATTTATTCTACAATGCAATGGAGAACAATGGAAAAAAATGTGGGAAGAATCTTTGAGTCATTCTGAGTCATTTGAGGAGCTTAAATTATTTTCAAAAATTGCAATATGATCAGAAACGAACGTGTTTTGACCTACTTGCCGATGAGCTACATGGCTCAAGTTTTAGAAAAACGCTCTCCAGAGCTCGTTAGTCGTTCGGGTTGGTAGATAAACTATATACTTTTAAATGAAAAACCCTGTATACTATAAGAACTTTAAATGATTCTAATAAACAATCAAATAACTATAATTTAGAAATGTATGCATATCTAGAATTATAATTTAATTACAGAGATTCCGTAATTGTCCAAAATTGCCAAAATTTTACGGCATGCATCTAAAAATGACTTCCTTTAGTTTTAAGACCGTAAGTAACGGGGAATATTTAAAAAAATAGAAGAATTCCGTAGTTCATTCGATAATCACTGTATTTTCGGACAATTTTACACGATTTAACTATTTTAGACTTACGGTAAAGATTACCTTAGAATAAGAAACATGAGCGACTGAAAGAACTAGAGAATTTTCAATTACCAACTTTTTTTAATCAGTTAAAACTGAGAAATCTGTGTGCATATAGAAAATTATAATTTAGCTACAGAGATCTTGTAAATGTTCAAACTGGCTAAAGTCTTGCTGCATACAACCATACATACATACATCTTAAAATGATTCAAACAAGACTGCTAATATTTGAAAAACTTTTGTTCTTTTAGAAATCACTGAATTTTTTGAAAATTTCACGGTTGTTAACTGCACATCAAGGTCACTTTAGAATGAGAAATACTGAACTAGTTATAAAAACGAACGAACTGTAAATCACCATTATTTTACAACTCCAATAAATTGCCAATTAATTAGAATTTAAACATCTATGCATGTGTAATTGATCTATAATTTAGCTACAGAAGTCCTATTGACCGTCAAAAATTACTAAATTCTACTGCGCACCGCTTGAATGATTCATTTTCTTTACACATACAAAATCAATAGCGCCTTTAATAGTAGAATTGGATTGTATTTATACTGGAATATTTTTTTTTTGTTTTTAACAGACGACTAAACGTAAGTTCCGCTAAAAACCAGGATTCTCCTTAACCTACATTTATTTGCAATGATATGCCAAATATTCATAACTTATATACGCATAGAATTTTAGTTATATTACAATGTTTAAAAGCATCAGTTGGTCGAATCTACAAACGTATAAACTAATGAACGAACGTACGTACGTACGTAAAGATAATTGAAAACAATCGTGTGGTAATAGTAAGATATAAATGTATACGTGTGTTGAATCACTAAACTTAATATTCGAATGAAAATGAGATGTAACTAACTAAATAGTGGTATTATAATATAATAAGACAATTGTTAGTGCTAAATACAGATAAACGTATATACAATAATAGAGTTTGTGGTAAACCTGTAATAAATGGATGAGAACCATATGTTTCTATTGAGGATTCCTTAATTATTCTACACTATACTATACACTATGGAATTAAATGATTGTAAGGAATTCACAAAATGAGATTTGTAATTTCAATATCAATAAAACGTAATTTTCAAAATTACTTAATCAAATGGAATAGACACAGACAGAAAGATAGTAAGGCAGATCTAAAAACATTTCGTAATGGTATTTTATTTTAATTATTGATAGTCTATAAAAAGTTAACCTTTTGGACTTTAAACACTAAACGGTGATTCTCAAATGCTTACCGTATTGTCAGAGTTCAACTCTACTGGACGCAAATTATAAGTTCTCAATAATGAAGCCTAAAATATCACTTTAAGCTTCATGTAACCGAATTTTAGAGAAATCAACAGTGCAGTAAAAAAAAACAAAAAATGCGGGAAAACGTGATATTCGTCATATTTTATTGATTGTGTCCAAAATTATACGATAGATTTCGTTCAAATTCTTCTATCACATGTAAATTAGTTTTATTAAACTTCTCTATAGTTTTGGTTGACTTTGAATTTCCAGTTTTGACAAACAAAAAGAAATAAAACAGGTTTTAATTCAAAAATTTCGCCATTGCTATACGTTTTGGATAATAATGAAATTGGCATACCATTTAAGTGCCATCTAACGTTGCTGAAATGTAACAATTTCCACTAGAACTCACCTTTAACGTATAGAAGATAAAATAAAGAAGCTGATTGAATGTTAATTGTTCGAAAGTATGATTTCGATGACGTTTCTTTGTATTCGTCAAAGTTGACGTGTACTGTAATATTGAAATTTATAAGAGCATTAAAGATTTACTGACAATGAGATAGATCCCTTTTGTCTTCAAGATTCTTCTTTATTTTAGGACTATTAATATCTTTTAGTCCTCTTAGAAATTAATAATCTTATAAGATATCTACTAAATGAGTACATATAGTCTTTTTTAAATTAAAACCAAAAAAGTAAAGGATTTCTATAAAAAATTGTATTAGGAAAAAACCACGAAGTCGGTGCAAGATTAAAGAGATATATTCATATTATATCTATAAGAAAGTAAAAAGGTATAAAATAAAAAATTACATATTTTATCACTTTCATCTAAGCCGCTAGTGAGATTCTTTGATATCGAAATTAATGGCATTCTTACTCATATAAAGCTTTCATATTCGATACAAAGCAAATGGACGAAAATAAAAGGCAATAAAATTCCTACTATATTACCGGAAAAAAGTGTAAAAATTTCTAATTTAAATTTGAACAACGTATTGGATGAGAGAAAGCACACCATAGCCTGATGACATCGATTATCGGATTAACTCTGTTTTAGAACTACTTCCTTTTCATTCTCCCAAACTCTATCATTGATGATTTCGACGCTATCTTTCCCTTTTTCGCCTTAAACTGGGAAAAATCGGATAAAACGTTTATATAAAATTATATAGCAAAAGACGGAAATTCCATCAGATGTGACCTAATTACAAACTAATAAAAGAAAGATCGTGTCGTTGGATATAAGAATTAATTGAAGAATTAGCAGACATTGTTTTAAAAAAAGTTGGTAATTATCTGAAGGTACGAATTTAATTGCTATGATAAAAGTAATATTAGTGTTATTATAGCTTGTTCGATAAAAATTTGTAACATTTTAATGTTTTACTTTTATAATTGACTTAAAACAGTCTAAATTGTCTAATGAAATAAATTTTATAAGATTAATTCATTACAAAATTAAGCAAAGTGGTGATTTTGATTAAAATTAATTTATAAACAGTCGCTCGAGAGATTTCTGATTGAAAGGGTAACTTTTCTTCTTATGCAGTATTCGCTAATATATTTATTAGTTCTAGAAGCATTTTTAAATATAAGCTGATTGGTTCCTCCTAGTCGCACTTACACTCAGTAAACATCTACTACACGTTTTCATTTTCCAGTACTCAATTAGATCATTGTAAGTTCCCAATAAAGAATAGGTCATGTAATCTGAATTTTTTTTTATGTTCCACCAAGAGAAAGAAAATAGAGAATACCTCCTGTTAAATGAATGAAAACTGCTCTAAAAACGTATCTTTGAAAATATAAACTGCATCGACAAATATAAAACAAAACTAGAATAGCCCAAAAATCTCATTTTTCATCTATTGCAAACTCCTCATTTGTACAAAAAAAGAGGCGAAAGAATATGTAAAAACAAAGATTCGCTCTAGTACATGTAGATGAATATACGAAGATAATATTTGGAGCTAAAGGACACTATTGAATTGCTGAAAAACGCACTTTCAATTGATTGAAAGCGTTTTTGCGCAATGATTTGCTCTATAAGCGCATCTTTGAATAATAAATTGTAAAGACGATTATAAGACGTTAATATTTGAAGTTGAAGATCAGTCTATTGGACATCAGAAAAATATCACTCTCCGATGATTGAAAATTTCTTTTTTGAATAAAAACTCAGAAAACGTAAATATGGGGATAACCGAACAAATTTGCTCTACAAACGTATCAATGGATAATCATCTTATATAGACGATTATGAGATGATAATATTTGAAGATGAAGGAAACAGTACTGAAAAACACTTCTTATACCATTTCACTTCACTTATAGTTGATTGTAAACTTGTTTTTTAACAAAAAACTGATGAAAAGCATCTGTGAAGGAAAAAAACGAAATGATTTACTCTACAAGCGCAGCATTGAATAAAAAATTGTATGGACGACTATAAGATTCGATTTATGGTATCTGAAGATGAAGAGCATACTACAGAATTGTGCAAAAATCTCAAGTATAATTGACTAGAAACATTTTTTTTTTTGGATAAAAACCAAGTAAAAAAGTATATTTGAAGAGAAAGAATCGACAATTTCGAATTTGTATCTCCTATACATATCAATGATCTAGTTAGAGAAAATACCACACGTCCTGATTCTATTGAAATTTGAAACAATAAACAAACCAGATTGTAGAACTGGAAAACTACAAAATTGGAAAAACATTGGCCTATATGAATAATATTGAATGCTGTGAGATATATGAAAGAAAAAAAATAATAGTTAAACGGTATACTATTGTAGAAGCATTATCAAAAACGAAAACATTTTTCTCCCATATTTCTCTTATCTCTTATCGTTTTCCAATGCATGAAAATATCCAATTTTAACCGTAAAAAGGATCAATTTAAATTTCAATAAGCCCCAAAATGGATTGTATTTACCTATTTGAATGGACAAGAAGCTTTCAAAAATTACAAAATTATATACACAAAGAATTAAAATTGTTAATAAAGGCTTATCAGCTGTTACTTTTAAGATAAATATTGATTGGTTTATAGAACAAACATAACTATATCGATCGGGAGTGATTTTGACATTTTGAAGTANATATATATATATATATATATATACAAAGTCCTCCGTGTCTTAAACTACAAGCACGTGTATTCAGCAAATTTGGAATTATAATTACCGTTTTATAACAGGCAAAAAAATCAATTTGTTTGTTACCTTAATATCTGTTCACAATTATGAACAACTCCAGTCATAAAATAATACATTTTTTGTGTTGTATCTGATTAGATCTTATTTAAATTTACACAAATACACTGAAAATTTAGGCACATTAGTTTCCGCAACAGTTAATTAATTGCATCCATTTAGATTATACAATATTTACACGAATAATTTTATGAAACGTAAAATTTTGTGTGTTTACAGTTGTTGGTAACTCAAACGAAACTCAAATGTGTATACGTTGTTGTGTTAGCAAAAACAGAAAACTTGAGAGCAGAGAGATGTGGATGTTTCCTACCGACGACGACTATAACAAACACGACGCCAGAGCAACGACGACTGTATTACCTTATCAACGACTTACGGCATTTCAATAGATAGATGTGTACGTAGATCGAGATGATCGACACCGCATCAATTCGTAATGATGATAAATCGAGGAGAGGATCCAAAAAATTTGCCACACTCGAAAAGTTCTCTTATATTATTTTTTAGTAATACGAAATAGTCTAATTTTTTATTGAAATGATCATGTCACGTAACGAAAAATCGATCATAAGATAAGAGTCGAGGCCAATAAAACACAAAACAAATATAATGCCTAATGAAAAAAATAATTAAATTCCCAACCTGTTGATTATCTAACTAGCTAATTAATTAATTAATGTTCATTAACTGAAAATGAAGACAAAAATAATAACACCATTTTTATCACAAACAAATGATATTCATTTGTCATCATTAAAACCCATCTGTATAGTCAAGATCTCAATTAATTTTATTTTATGATAGAACACTTGAATTTTGCGGTCACATTTAAACAAAACGACAAAAGTGGCATGGTAATGATGGCGCCGTCGCGACGCTCGTCCGTCCTTCGTCCTTATTTATAATATCACGTAATAACATCAAAAGTATTTTAAAGATGAAAATAAGAAAAGAAGATTATAAAAAAGTAAGTGAAAGAAAAAAAGAGAATTATTAAAAGGAAGATGCAAAGGGTATTAAATTGCATTGTTAAGGAATCAATTTTGGCACAGTTGATAAGCCTGACTCATGCAATAAAACTAGATAAGCCCCACGGGGATGTATTATGGCGTTCTTATTGCTTTTTATTCCACCTTTATTACTATCCATCAATTACTAACTTTACTTGTTTTTGAACAATTTCGCTGCAAACATATTGGATAAGTTTTGTCAATAGTAAATGAGCAACCTCCAGTATAGTGGCGTAGAAGCTAAAAGTTTAAAATGTTTGTTTCATATACATAACATAAGTTAATACAACATTATAAAGTTATATTTTTAATTTACCAAATTAGATTTTGTAAAGAAATGCGAAAATTACGCCCAGAAATCGATTGTAGGAAGAATGAAAAGTTTGAGTCAATCGCCTCCCCTATTTTTAACTCAATAAGTCATTTCATAGTCATTATTCTAAAAATGAGTAAATATAATATCATAACACTAGTGAAAAATTCAAAAATTACTCTTATAAATTGATTATACAAAAATTGAAATGTTTGAGTCTTTCGCCTCCTCAGTTACTCCAAAATTTTAAATTTACTATAAATTATTTGATAATCTTTACTCTTAAAAGGAGTTAATATAACATTATAAAGTTATATTTTCCGTTTAAAACACTATCTTTTGTAAAATTTGCGAAATTATTCTCAGAAATTCTTTGAGTGATTCGCCCCCTCAGTTTTTCCACTATTTTAAGCATTATTTCTTACCTCTCAAGCATCAATCAATAATTAATAAATGTAAGAACAATGTCCTACTAGAGGAGGTGAACTAATATGGCTTTTCAATATTTCACGATTATTTTTAATTTGTTATCGACGTATAAGACATGAGCAAAAAATTGGTAAACCACAAATGTTTTTCATTGGACTACTTCTATTGCTACTTTCAAATAATTAAAATATCAATATTTAGCTGAAAATAAAACACTTTGTTGTTAACAATGAATTGAAGTGGTTTGCAATATGGTAGGTACTCGACTATAATACAGCATTTTACGAAAGTTTTCCGAATAAAAAACTGTAATTATTGTTGTCTTACGCTCAACAAATAGATGGATTATCCTGGGATTTCGACTTACCTGGAACAAAAGAGAGTACATATTAATTTTCTATTCAAGCACAACAACTGTATTAAAAAAATGAAACAGAATAAAAAAACATTCATATATACATACACAGATATAGAAAATTACCGTAGTATAAGTGTTACTATATTAAATTTTCAAATACAAATGAGATCCATTAAAAATTTTAATTATTAAAAGGGAACTTGTAATTAAATTCTCTAAACTGCAGATGGCAGAATTTAGATTATTTTGCTTTTTATGTTAATATCGATTTCGAAATTCTATTTCGTATACTTGTCAATTTGCAATATAGGCCACGATATTCTATGTTATACATATACATATAGATTAACGTTCAGGAAGCTTAAAATAATAACTTATTGAAACGCAAATATGACATAAACTGGATAGAAAGCCGTAAAATATCGCTATTTACTTTCAAGGATATTTCAATTTTTTTTTATATATTCGGAAACAAATCGCTTTTTAATAAGTTAGTTCCAAACGATAACTAGAACTAATTGCATGTACTGTTCAAAGCAAACAACTATATTGGAAACTCTCTAAAACTACAAAAGATATCGAAGTGGTAGATATCTCGTTCGATTCAAAAAACAAGTCAGCACCTTTCTGACCCTATTTAGGGAAACTTGATTCGGTTTGCCGAAAACTACATCTTATATTGACAAAGCGGTGTTAGCGGAACTGAAATTCCTTAGTGTAATCAAAAAAAGAACTTGCGGACAGAGATAAATTTAAGCTATAGCTGTAATTTATATTTCTATGTGCTGTTGAATTTCTCGTAAAACAACGCTTAATTTTCTTAAATGACACATATGTACTGACACGATTTAGAGACTTCTGACTAGTAGAAGAAAACGAAAAGGAATTGAACGAGTCATTTATGGCTCAGCAGGTCTCTTTAACGAGGCCAACTTATATGAGAAAAGTGCATAATGCTAACACCATATGTAGAAGGTTTCGTTGGTAGGAACGAGCTTTATAATAGAATCAAGGGAATTTGATAATTTTGTACCGAATTGTTTTTACGACAGGCCATTTTCTAGTTACTATTACATTTTTCAAGGTTGTCACCATTTTATTCACAATGGACAACAAGATGTCTCGATCGAGTTTAAATACGAGCTTGCACTTTTCTAACCCGGCATAATCTAGAAAATTTAATTGTCCACAAAAAATTGCAAAAAACTACTGAAACAGTGGTGTTAACAGAACTGAAATCTCTCTTTATATAATCAATAAAAGAAAATAAATTATAAACACCTAGGTAGAGGAAAGTTGAAACTATAGTTATAACCTTGTCTAGTTGTAATTTGCTTTTAAATTTTTCGTAAAACCGCGTGCAAATGAGATGATACAGCAGGTGTAGTGATGTGATTTGAAGACATTTGAATGCTTAACGGAAAAGAAATTCAATTGTCTCTTGACAGAGTCCCTCAAACACCTTCGGATGGGTGGGACATCCGCGGGTGGCTGCCTGGCGTAGTGGCAGCGTCTTGGTGTAGTGGCAACATCAAGGTAAATCTTCCTCATACATCAACCTCCCCGTAGTGGGGGATGAATAAGTCCGACAGAGTTGTGTGACGGCATCGTGTTGAGTGTAGATAACTGACGGCGGGGGGTGGTTCACCAGTGCTGAATGCTACAGGGTCTTCATGTAGACATTTTGAATTAAAGACTGGCATAGAACATGCAGATGATCGAACGTATGACCAATGATGTAGATTGGTACCATGTGTTTGGCTTCGTGGTGGTAGGGTATTGTGGGGCAGAGGATTAGTATCCCCTAGCGCGGTGCCATTGGGGAGATGGGTAGCGCCCGTGTTGGCGGGCGAGCTGCGTTATAGTACAGCTCAGGTGCTGTCTCATTTAGACAATAGAGATCTGCTAGGTGGCCTCTGCCCCACACTGGTGCCTGAAAAGCTTGTAGCTTCGAAGGAAATGAGTAGCCAGGGTTCACTCTGGCGGCGACGGTCGGGCGTTTTTTGACCCCACGCCCATGGGGGCGTGCAAGTAGAGCCTTTCTATGCGTACTGCACGTTAAACTTAGACACAGATCTAACGCAAATAAGACGAATGTAGGGTGCCAACATAATAAATTGAACGTTTCGTTGATAGGAACGAACCTTATAATAGAATCAAGGGAATTTGATAATTTTGTACCGAATTGTTTTTACGACAGGCCATTTTCTAGTTACTATTACATTTTTCAAAGTTGTCACCATTTTATTCCCAATAGACAACAAGAATCTTATTCATGGAAAATTCATTTAGTTGAAGGAACAAGAACATGATGATATCGTGTGTTAAAATTGCAACTGCAATCCTCAAGAGAATGGTGCAGCGATAATAATAAAATGAAATCCTAATATAGAGACTGCAGATTCTATTTATCTAAAGTACTTTTTTCTTACACTTGTATAACTGAATTAAGTAGATATTTTATTTATCTAAGAATACATTTATATAAATTCCTTCATTATTTAATTACAGATGTTAAAAGTGAGTTGCAAATGAACTAAATTGAGTGTAACCATTAAATAGTGTTATGCCATGTGGATAATTAGATTTTCTAAACTATTATGATTAGTGTGGTTAGACTTATCCAATCATCTGATTAACAATCTAATTAATCAACGAAGCTTGACAAATTAAGAATCGAAATTGAGTAATCAACTACCTAATTATACAGGACGAAATCAAATTGTCCCCAAATGCAAAATACATAGAGGGTCAAATTTTTCGACTAAAACTGGCCAAAATTCTAACCACAATTTGGTGGTTGTATAATAAATCCCTAATTTATTAGACCTAATATGTGGTTGCTCTGTTTAAAGGCAATTTACGTCACGAATATTTGAAAGTATAAATTTTTGACAACCAACTTTTTTTTTTGATAATTTGTTTATAAATTCTGATACGAAAAGTTTGAAATTTCTGTCAACATATTTGTATTTAAAAGTTCAAATAGTTTGAATATAGATAACGACAAAAGTTAGAAGAGATAAAAAAGGGGGCCTATTCTAATATATTCTGTTGTTTATGTAGATACGACACAGTTATCGCATTAATCAAGCGTTTTATACTTTTCATGTATATTTGTAATTTAAATTCGCAACAATATTGAATAATGTTAATAGATTTTTGTTTTTGCCCTTTAGTAGTCACAAAGACTGATAAGAGTTACTAGACATGTACTGTATAGTGAAACTTTAGATATTTTGATACATCTGTTGTCGTAAATATCGCATAAACTGTTGTTGGATATGTAAGTGATATAATCTAACAAACTGATATTGATACAACTACATAGATTCTAAGAACAAAATCTCATGAAGTATAGTTTTGATATTAGATACAAGTCTAACATAACGTTGATGGAGTTTGTTAGAAAGATCAATATAATCCTGTTATCGGTGCTTGAAATCGATGTGAATTCAGACAAAGTATTACACCCAATTGTGATAATTGCATTACTTACTCTATACCGCCTGTTCCAAGTAAATATCCTAAGATGTCATGACATTAACTTGAAAATTTTCTTAAAGATATGTAGAGATTAGTCCCTAGAGAATATTTTTGAATAATCAGAACTTGGTAGCTGGGAAATTGGTAGAAAACTATTTTAACCAAACAATTATGCGATTTTCACCAACCAAACACGCACATGAAACGATCAAAAACGAATAGTAGGTCTTCAAAACATAATTTTTGTTTCTCCAAGCAGGGGAAATTCATTGTCAGACTCAGAAGAGTTAAATTATAAAAATAAACTACCACTTTAGTAGCGTAATTAATCGTACTGTATCAAGGGAAAAATACTGAGCTGATGAAAAATAAAACAAAACAATTTTGGAAGAATCGTTTAGCATTCTTTCTCGTTTTACGTGCATATTCGGTTGGTGAAAATCGACACATTGTCAGATTTTCATCAATTTCCGATTCAACTATAAAGTTCCAATTATGCTAAAATTTCCTTCCACAATTTCTTTAGATATTTTCCAAATCGATTCATAAATAGGAGTTGCCATAAGAAATAGAAACATTTAAATGAAACAGGCAGTATAATATGAATTGCAAAGATATGGAAATTTATAATGTTGAATGATAATTGCATTTTAGCACTGAATGTTTTATAAAATGCATCATGCAATGCAATCATCGGATATAAATTATGGAATTTATATTTGATTCTTTCGTGCTGGTTTCCAAGAGGAAAAAACTCTATAAAATCAATTGTCTTGTCCCTCACCCTAAAGCAACAGGTTCTCAATCGTCTTCACTATTTATATTAGCGAAAGAAACATTAGAAATAAACATGCAATACCAGAAAATCCGAGCTCCAGGGTAAATTGAATTTGTCCAATTTTCCAAATGTAGTTTATAAAATTTAGAAAAGACTAGGTTTAAAAAATATTTGAAAGATTTTTAGAGGGCCTAAGGAGATAGTTATTGCAAAATTATAGTCGATCTGGAAGTTGATCAAAAACACCTGTTTTAGTTAATACTGCAATTTCTAAAAACATGAAATGACTCAGAACGACTCAGAGATTCTCACATTTTTTTCATTTTTCTTCCTTGCATTTTAAAATAGATGACAAATATTTCTATTCGTTCCAGAATAACAAGAAGGAAAAAGGATTAAATCAATGTTGGGAACATCCGTAAGTCATTTTGAGTTAGCTGATGTGCACAGCTCGTTATCAAAGTATCATCCAAACAAGCGTTTTTTGACCAACTTTCAAATGAGTTAAGAGGTCCAAATTTTGCTAAAATGATGTTCATGGACCCTTAAACATCTATGAAATATTTTTCTTACTGCTTGTCAAATGGTAGAAGTTTTTCTTAATTCGGCACCCTTGTTAAATTTACGAACGATACGAATCATAAAGACTTTCGAGAGATACTATTTTATAAATTGACTATATTTAGTGGAAATACAGCCAATTTTGATAATTAAAAGAGAGTGATTGCATTTAAAGTTTTCTTACAAACTTTACAACAAGTCAACGGCCCATATTCACAGAATTTTTAAGGAGAATCTTCAATAATGAAGACCATTTTCTATCTCTTTTTTTAGAAGACTCACTATCCTCTAT
>JACDRP010001022.1:0-15418 GCA_013841185.1 Hycleus phaleratus | reverse complement strand
GTTTTCCGGAAAATTAAGAAATCATGTGGGCGGAGATATAAGAATTTGGGCACAGCTTTTATTTTACAGCATTGATCAACCACTCATTTGAAAGCTGAAACAATAACTCAGGCAAATTTCAAAAAAGGACTTTTGTATCAATTTTCGAATGAGGGATTGATTAATGCTGTAAAATAACAACTACCCAAATTCTTATATCTCCTCCCAGACGTTTTCTTAATTTTCCGGAAAACTAACGTCGGAATTGGAAAATTTCTCGAATATTTGAAAAGATCTTTTAATTTATCATCTACCAGTACAAGAATTTTTGCAAAATAATCAAAATTGGCCAAGTTATAAGAGAAAATACGAGAAATTGTACAAAAATCCGACAAAAACACGTTGCTAGATTTTCGTCTGTAATTCAAATTTGTATCAACATTTTGAAAAACCGGAAAACTGTTGGATTCTATAAGAAATGCTCTTTTCAAAAATCGATTTCCGGTTGGCGTAGTCGCAAGAACAAGCGAGAAATCGCAAGTTACAAACTCACGTGAAATTTTTGGAAGCTACCTCGTCCCCTTAATGGGTATCGAACGAAAATAATCAGCCCCGTGCAATATTTGAACGAAATTTTCAAATCTTATCAACATAACAATAGAATTAACTTCATTTTCCGGTATCTTTGAACAATAAAGATACAATAATGGTAATTTGTTGAAACGATTCCCATCGAAATAAAAACAATTGTTTTTAAATAACAAGGAAAATCACTTTATATTTAGTTATAATAATGAATAATCGACTGATATAATAAATAACAACAAACCAAATAAAGTAGACTTGGATTTAAAAAATATCGTTGTTAGGAACAGTCGCTATATTATCGTAAAGTAAATATTGCATCATAATATTGCAAAATTCCCGCATTTTGTCAACAATAGACACGGCATGTGTGCCTTAGATTATCGTAAATTTATCGAAATTTGCTAAATAAAACACAATTTTTTCGGTAACGTGACATTTATTGTAAAACAACGTTATTATAAATAATTTCTTTATATTTTTGTTTTATTTGAGTGAACAATTATAATTCTTCGGCAATCTACAAACAAACAGATTCGAATTAAAATAAAGCAAATATCATTGAATTCAACGCTGAAGGAAAATAATTGATGATATTAATGATTTGTAAGTATTTAATAAAGGCACTCTCCTATATTCAAGTCTTATCTCGGTACGAGTAAATTTACGGTAGTCTAACTCGAAACATTGGGAAATTCGCTCAATTTGCTTGAAAATTGATAATTTCCACTCTTACCATCGGCAATAGAAATTTTGGAAGAACTTCAATTTCAACAATAAGTAAATGAACGAGAAACATATCGTTTTAGAATTTGACCTCTGTTAGTTTTGAAAAATATTTATGTTTTAATTATTACTATTATTATCGATATTTTTATAATTTTTGTGATATAGAATTAATAACATTTGGTGCATTGACATGACCTTAAACTAATTTATTTGGCTAATGACTAGATGCATATATTCCTCTCTATTTCTACAAAAAGATTCCTCTAGATTTTTATCGATAGAAGCCGCTAATATTCTGTAGAGAAATAGCGAAAATTGCAACAAAAATTCGAAACGAAAAACTTTAAAATTGGCAATGTAGTCGTGTTAGCATAGTTGTGTATTTCAATGACCCGGTTCCTATTGCATTCATCTCGCAATATTATTATCATTATTATTATTATTGTTATAATGTTGCAATTTTCTTTAGACGATAATTTTTGTTTGTGCGTTTTTTCTGTTGTTACTATTACGTATTATTGTAATTAATATGATTATTATGAATAGAAATACTAAATTTTCTCAACGTAATTTCCAGGGAACGTCCCAAAAGCTCCAGTTCGTTCACTTGAACCAACATACCAACCATCGTCGCATTTTTCTAAAACATAAACGGTATCGCCTTCGAATAATTCTAATTCGTCATCGTTCTGTGGCAGGTATTTGTACATGGCTCTATAACTGGAAAATTTAATTAAATAATCAATCAATTAATTATATTTATGAAAGATTTTGTTTTGGAAATTTTATTTTGGATTTATTAATAAATTATGATTATGATGTTTTTGAAATTGTTGATAATTTCACCACATTGACGTATTAGATAATTATCAATTTAGTTTACATTGATTTAAATTTTATCATTAATTCCAGTCCAATTGGATATTTATTGTGCTATTTCCATCATTTTGTATGGATTTGTTAAAATTTCAATCTAAATTTCAATTGCCTTTGCGTTGAAAATTAAAGAGTATAAAATATAACAAAACCAAGTGAAAGTAGATTATTTATTATCATTTTGAAGATAATTTACTTGCTCTAAATTTAATGCACTTTAATAAAGTGCAATTACTTTATAATTTTCATCGTTTGGCCGTTCTTTTGTATGAATTTGTAGAAATTTCACTAGAATTATTTAGGTCGAAATATAACGAGTATAAAATATAATAGAGAATAAGCGAAAAGTAGATTATCGACTACTGTTTGAAAGATAATTTATTGTAGAATTCAACGGTGAAAACCGCATNCTTTAGACACCTATAAAAGGCATCAGAATTTTAGTCATAAAATGGTATTTGACATCATTTTGAAGATAATTTATTGTAGAATTTGAGGGTGAAAACCGCTTTTAATTATCTATTGTAGTTTGGGAGAAAATTATAAAAATCCGCGCTAAAGTTTAAAGCGTCAAAAATGGTGGATGCGCCGGGTTAATACAATTTTCAATTTTAAACCAGAAAATTGTTCACTTATTGGGTAATTTATTGTAGAATTCAACAGAGAAAATTGTGAAAATTATAGAAAATACTTACGGTACAGGTTCGGATTGTGTTTCAATATGTAAAGCTTGATTAACCGGACTTTTAATGATTTGTCCTTTCAAAACCCCACCATAACTGCTACTATGATTAACTTGTACAGGTTTAGCATGATAATTTGATGTTGTTGTTGTTGTTAATTGTTGTTGATTAATTGAAAAATTCGGCATATAACTATGACTACCCATTGATTCTTTCCCACCAGCTGAACCATTTAATAATAATGAATGGGCAGCTGGTACAGCTACCGGTTTTGTACTAATTGGTGGCGGTGGTTGTGGCGATTGTGGATCACTTGGATCAATCAATATATCAACATAAGATACAGGAAATATACCTTTACGACCACCAATTTTCCCTTCAAACCAATTATCATCAACACGACGTGTTAATACAACTAATTCACCTTTTGCTAATGATAATTCTAAATGTGTTTGGGCTACAAAATTGAATTTAGCACGAGCTTGGCCTTCGTGTGGTTTTCTTAATGTTGTTGTTCTTGTTGGATCGTATGTAACAATCTGGAAAATTAACGAAAATTAGGAAGTAACATCGAATTCTTTTATAATTTGTAATAACTGATAAAACGAAAAAAAATCGTATTGATAACAGTTGATTTACAATGTAGAAATCAATTTTGAAAACAACTTATAAAATTGTTATATTTGTTGTGTAATATTTTACGATTCATTTATTTTGATAATTAACAATTTCGCAATATCTCGATTAAATATTGAAAAATAAAACGATCAAATTCAAACTACAAACCGATAAGATTATCAGAGTACATTCACATTAGATGAACGAGTGATTCAACACAATTTCGATCAGGAGCGGACTTAGGCTTTAAGGGCCCCATCGTTACTAAATTAGCCTACTAACCTCAACATAATTAACTGGGAAAAGTCCAACCATAGCATTCAATTCACCTTCATACCAATTCTTATCAACTTGTCGACGTATATAAATTAGATCGCCTTTACGAAATGTTAATTCTCTTGCTGTTTGTCCAACGAAATTATATAAAGCTTTGGCAATTAAACGACGTTCTGGTGAACGTGGACGTGGTTTTATAGCCGGTGGTGCTAAATCATCAAAATCATCATAACGATTCAATGGTATTGGTGACTTTTGGGACGGTATGAAATTATCGGTGTGCCGACGATTGTTCATATCTTGAAGCTCCTAAATTAACAACAATCAAATTAACTAACTAGATCCGTTACCATGACAACAATCTCTATTATTTTGAAATAACGGTAATGATAAAGATATAGAATACGACTTTTATATAAAAATCGAGATTAGAGAAAGTTCGATTAGAAAGTACCACCTGTTGTTTATCTCAAAATGCAAGATTAATTAAATAAATGCACACAATTTAGTCGACTACAATTAAATTAGATTTAAATTTGTTAACCTCAAGGTAATTTCGTTGAAAATACAATAATTTAAACTATAATTGGATTTATTTTGTGTAATTTGACTAACCTGAAGGTATTTTCGTCGGCGTTCTTCTTGATAGATTTTCTTCATTGCTTCGGCTTGACGATGGGCTAATTCGTCTTCGCTCAAATATTCCTTGATTTCGTGCCTGACTGGTGTTTTGTAATGGATCGTTACTTCGTCTTCCACATATTTTCTTGGTGACTCTAAACATATACAAAACACTAATCATAATTTATTGTTATTATATGAATAAAGTATTTGGTTTGAAATTAAATAAGAAATGGTATTCTATAACCAGCCATTCGTCTATAATTTGACATTATTAGAGAATACCACTATTTTATTTCGAAATTGTATTCTAAATTGTCACCAATTCGAATTATTATAAACAGTCGTATTCTGGAAGTTTTTGGCGATTTGTTACTATGACGCCGAAGAGTAATCTGTTTGTTGTCATAGTAACAAATCGCCAAAAAGTTAGAGAATACGACTAACAATATTAGCACCTGTATGGTTGAATATTAGATTTTATCACTTAATTGTTATTTATCACTTAATTTTTGTTCAAAAATAGATTTAATAAGGATCGAAAAAACGGGGTGCGATGCGGATATCCGGACTTTTATCCCCTATTTACATTCAATATTTATTTTTATACACAATGACGCATAGTAAATAAATGCAACAAAAATAACTATTTCGTAATCTCGACTACTATGTCAAGGTAAAAAAAATTTAGTGATTTCTATTGAGAATTTCCTCAAAACTTACATGTTTATAACGTTGACATTAATTCTTTTGCACTGTAGAAATTGTTAAAAAAGACTAAATTAAGAGAAATTAACTGTGCACACGTAAAGAGTTGTTCGTTGCTTCTTTTTTGTAAAATCCCCACTGGCCAGTATTTTCTAGAGGATTGATTACATTTGTCAATAAATTTTATTTCAATTCAGAACTGAATTAGGATTAATTAAAGCTAAAATTCCTACCTTTAGTTCTTTTAATCGATAATTACGATAATTATCGATTAATATATTTGGTTAAAACAACAAAAAGAAAGTTGTCACTAAAATTGGTTCACAAGTGAAATTAACGGAAATTTTCCACAAATATCGAATACTTGTTGAAATTAAATGAAATAAAACTTGAATAGTTAATTGTATGCTCAAAAACAAGGTGTGATGAGTATAAACAACCGTATTATTAAACAATACGTATGTAAATAAAAAAACAATGACAGAAATATTGATTAGTAATTATAAATACAACAATAAAATGTAGGTGTTTCAAGAAAATTATCGTATAACTTTCTATAATGCACCAATATACAGTAATGGCAAATCTTATCGGTACATACAGTCGTATTCTCTAACTTTATTGTCGATGGTTACCATAACAACAAGATCTCTTTGAAAACAACTTCCACTTTAGTCTTTACAATTCCATCATATGTATGATTGAAAAGAATAACATAAACTGTCGATCTTCGGCAATATTTTATTAAACAGTAGTATTCTATAAAAATTTTAAATAGTTTTTGTAACTTTTTGGTGGCTTGTTACCATGACAACGCTCGATACCGGCAGTCAGTTTTAAATAACTTGTTTTTGTCTCTTTTCAATTATAAAGTTGATGATGCTGTAAAGAGTAAGATAGAAACTCTGTTTAACATGACTGACAATTTCCAGCGTTGTCATAGTAATGATTAATGCGTAAAAGTTACAGAATATCGTTATAGAGCACATTTGCTCAAATTACATAGAATTTCGGAATTTCTATCTAGTGTGACAGTTTTATAAAAGTATGTATCAACCTAAGCGCTACGTTCCCATTTTATAGCCTACATTTTAAACGGTAATTGACTGATAATAGTAAAAACATGTACGAACTGTATGGGATTGGTCCGTAAATTAACGGGAAATTGGCTACAGTGTGACGATTTAAAAATATTTCCCGTCGACGGGCAATTTGTTCTGGTGATTTCCTGCGGCGATTCACTTCCATGATTTATTAGAAAAATGCACAATGCATATAAGCCCACACATACACAAATAAATCTACCAACTAACTATCAAATTCCTACTCTATCCTTATCTTATCAATTGGTAATCAAATAGATTGATAGATGTTTCTATTGATTTTTCTATTGGGTCATTACTATGACAATGGGGCACATTTATCAACAAAAATTTTTAAAATTGATACCTTGTTCTCGATGTTTTATTACTCCATGTTGGCCTTTTGGTGGTGGAACTGGTGGCTCTGGTTCTACATACACGTAACATTAGCATAGAAGAACATGACAAAACTCACAATTCTAATAAATGCCACTAAAATTGTTGAATTTAATCGAAATATTCCACATAAACAGTCCTATTTCTTATGCCAGAAAATTTGTAGAATTTGGAGAAGGTTTTGGTAAAATTAGAACTTTGTAGCCCGTCAGGAAAGTGGTCAAAAATTGCTTTAATCCGACAGGAATTAGAATTATTTACGCAAACAGTATCGCAGTATTGCCAAGGCTGACAATTGGGCAAGTCTGGAGCCAAGCCTCGGAGACTGAGCATCGAGCCAAAGCTTGAGCCAAGCCTTGCCCAATCGCATCCAAGTCTGGCAACTAAATATTGGCCCAAGCCTCGTTCCAAGCCTGGCCCAATGATTAAAATAATTTACCCCAAGCCTTGGAAACTGAGCCTCGATCCAAGCCTGGCCCAATGGTTAGAATCATTTTCCCCAAGTCTTGGAAACTGAGCATCGTTCCAAGCCTGGCTTTCGCCCAAGCTTTGGCCCAAGCCTATGTCGGTTTAGAATTATTTTTCGTTTCCCGATGCTTGGGCCAGCGCCGATTTTCTGTTTTCTGAGGCTTGGGCCAGTTTCAAATGTTTTGTTTCCCAAGGCTCGGCCCATGGCTATCATCTAAAGCTTGGACAAGTCCCGAGCCAACCAAGGCTGGTGCCCAGGTTCTCCCAAGACTGGTAAATCTTGGCCCAAGCCTTGGCCTATGGACTACCTGGTATTGGCGATACTAAATTGAAACACAAATTTTTAGTGGCATTTCTAATAATTCGCAAAAGCAAACAGATTGATGAACAAAGAATGAACATGCGATGAAAACGAAGAATTTGAACTGAATTGTGCAACTAACGCTAGTTTCTTTAGTGTTTGTGTTTTGGTTCGTATTCAAATACAACACCTTGAAATGAAACTGAGGGTCTGGTATGTGTGGATGAAGTCCACGACGATTTGTACCTGACTCCTTCCTGTTGTTTCCCCGTTTTCTTCTTATCCTTGCCCGAATTCTGCTCGAATTTCCCAGTTTCCATGGATGGATGTGAAGGAGATGAGGATTGAGGTCTATGGCGGTTTTTGCGCAATATAGAAACATCCCTAGAACCGACTGTAGATTCAGGCGATGATAACGATCTTGTATTATCTTCAAAATGCGGATACCGATGGGCTATCCAAGATGCAGCTAAATACGGACTAATATCGCGCAATTCTTTAATATTCGGCGATGATGTGAACATACGGCCTAAAATCGAGAGGTTCTGATCGAATTTCTGGCGCATTTTCTCAACTTCACCAATCGGACAACCGAGAATCTTTGCCAATTCTTCCATACTTTGTGATTTCTCTTGTATCGTTCGTGGTGATTTACGCGAGCACAATTCGGCAATTTTGCTGATAATATTGATGTGCGGCATGAAGCGGTCTTCAGCTCGCAAGAAAGTCGGCGAAACTACCCGGCCGCGACGGGTACGACTTCGGCCGCGTCCCGAATGCGCCGGATACTCGTATTGACTTTTCAATGTTTCAACATCGCCGAAACTCAAGCCGGGGAATTCGATTTTTCTATATTTAGTTAATGTGGGATCGCTGCGCCATCGACGCGGCCGAAATTTCGACCTTATCAGATTAGGTTCGAATTGTTGTTTTAATCGATGAACTTCACCGGCCTTAACTAAGGCTAATGTTTCATCGTAATACGGCGATAGACTTCGACTTCTTTGGAAACTATCAAGGGTGGTAGTTTCGGAAATCGGTGGACTTGGGGTGCGCAATCGACAATTTCCAACTTCACCAAATAACTCTTTTAAATTTTGATAAGAATGCGATTGTATCGATTTCGTTTTTTTATCAATTAAATCGGCATTTCTTTCAGGTGTTATCGATGTTTCACCAATATCATAATGACTCTCAGCAGCTTTATAAATAGTTGGAGCAAACTGGTCTTTTTCAGCGGCCGTTTCAAAATATTCAACCTTCTTTTTTATACCGTCCGTATCACCGGTATAGATTACAGTTTTGGTAGACTCATCAGTACTACCGCTCTCAGTTTCACTAGTGATTCGATTTAAAACCGTAGTTGCGTCGGTTTTGATCAAAGCCGGTGCAGGTTTATTATCAAAATTTTGAAGATTCGACTCTAATTTTGCATCAGCTGCAGCTACAGCGCCCAAAGTCTCCTTAGGCAAAACCAACAAACTCAATTCTGTATTTTTTCTTGCAGCCAAACGATTCACAGCTTCTTTACTTAAAGTTTGCGATAAGCTCCTCTTATCCTCAACTTCAACACTATCCGAATTTCTGCGAACTTTCAAGCTTGATTGCTGCTTAAAATCAGCAGGTACTTGAATCGATACATCTGCCGAATTGTATTTCTTACGATTTGCCAAATTTTGATTGTAAATCTCCGATAATTGATTCTTCAACATATTGACTTGTTCCATTGATAAACTACTCCAAAGACGGCTACCAATACCCCGAGTCAACATCCGTTCGGATTGTAATTTTTGTTTCGTTTGACTCACTCGTCCTTCCGATTGCGACCGTCGTTCGAGCATTTTGTTAGCAAAACTGATAACCGAATCACCTCTCCATAGAGGCTTATAGGTGTCTTTTATCAAACTCAGTTCTAATTTGTTGCGATTTTCATCGATTTTAATCCGTTCGAATTGTTCGCGAATATCTTCAACGGATTTCTCTTTAGCTCTCAATCCTCGATCGAATTCGCGCTTCCAACGGTATTTCTCCACCGGTTTTGGTGAAAATAAAAAACCTTTCTGTTTTGAATCCTCTTCTAGTTGAATCGTGAGACTTTGTAGCTCTTTTTCGGCTTTCTCTTTAGCTCGAACTTCTCGCCAACGATCATAATCTACGATTTCCTCTTCATATTTTCGACGCGGTTTGAAAATTAACGATGAAGCTTGCTCTAATTTCCCGAATTTTTCGATACTCGAATAGAATTGATTCAAATCTTTAAATCTATTACTTCTAGTAGGTTTCACAAGTTCTTTGATATAATTTCGGTAGTCTTTACGGTCGTACGAATCAATCGAACTGGTACTTTGTCCAATACTCGGGCAAGAATACAGCGACAATTCCGTTGGTTCTTTGATTTTCGATCCATGGATCCCTTCAATCATTTGATAAGCGTTTTTAAGGTGCAATATTCGCCTCGATGATGGTGATCGGGTTAATTTCTCAATTTTCGGCGATACCGGGCGTGAAGTTTGGGAGAAAATCAATTTCGGCGGCAGACTACTGCTGCGTTTTTCATTTGAACGCTCAGTCTGCACCACCGGTTTCGGACTAACTGATCTAGATCGAATTAGGGCTAGATCGAAGGTTTTAAATTTCGAATCGGTAACTGGTCGGGTGTGTTTTAAATAGACTTTCATTGCCCCAATACTCGGTTCGAGGTTTGTTGGTTTTCTGTGTTGGAATTGAAGAGTTTTACTCCACAACCAAGAGTTTCGGCTCAATTGAGAGGGTGTCGGTGAGGCGATATCGCGCAAAAATAAATGTTGGAAGAAATAGTCGCTTTTAACGAGGTCTTTTTGTTTTTGTATTTCGCTTAAAGTGGAATTCGAACCGAATTCATCAGTTTGGTCGGTATCTTCAATTTCTTTCAATTTCTTAACAATCTCCGTACCGGCAGCCCGTCCGGCACATTTCGTGGTTCTATCGAAAATTATCTCTTTTATTTCTTTATGTTTTTTAGCAATCTCCCCATTAATTTGCTCTTTTTTCGATTTCTTCAATCGACTTTCCATCTCTTTCACTTTAACTTGTCGGGGTGTTTTCGGCGATAAACTTTTACCAATTGTCGAGATGATTCGTTTCGTCGTATTTGGTGGTTTTTCACCGAAATTCGAATGCACCGGCGATAGAGATTTATGGCGTAATTTTACAACATTACCACTTCTATTTTGATTCGTTGTACCCTTCAAAATCGTCTTTCCCTTCTCTGTAATACCCACCCGAATCGGTATGGTACTGTTTTTATTATCGGAATTCGTATTTTTAGCCGACGAAAGGATAGCGTTAGATTTCTTGAAAACGGTACCGATTGGAAGATTTTTCTGCAATTCTACAACTTTTTTGACTTCATTCGGCGATAATAATTCGGGTGAATTGATTAAAATTGCTTTCTCCGGTTTCGGTAGAATTAAATCGACTTTACGTTTTTGCACACCGAAAGTACTCGGTACTATGATTTGTTTCTTTAAACATTTCGGACATTTTCTCGATTTACACGGGCATTTTTCGGCAATATTTCGACTTGTAGACGATCTCGGAGTCTTACTAGTCGTTACCGTTGATGTAACTTTTGATTTTAAATCAGGACTCGCTATAGTTTTGGAAATCTTCAATTTGGCCGCTTTTGTGTCTTTGTTACATTTGGTATTCGGTGATAATTTACACGTGATTCGATCACGTAAAAATTTCACATTAGTATTATCAATATTTGAAGTGGTGGTAAAGCAAGTTTCATGCCGTCTACATGACGGTAATTTTTCCGTTTTAACTTTCATTGTTGAAATCAATCTTAATGTTGAATTATTCCTCGATGATCGCCGTTTCGGTGGTGATGGTGGTAGATTTGGATTCGATGAGGGTGCTGTACGTTTATATTTGGCAAATATTGTCGATGGATGCGGATGGATTGTGACAGGATAACAAAGGATCTCTTTCGGTGGTTGAATTTTATGTTTATGAACTCGTATGCGCGTTAAAGTTGATGAAATCGGAATGAATTCCATTGAAGTTGTTTCGTCTGAAATTTCCTTTAATAATCAGCAATTTTAACGGTTAATTATTATAAACTAGGCGTGTTTGTGCACAATACTGTTCAAATAAATTGTGAATGTTGTAACAAACCTTTAGTAAATAGATGACCAACACCTGGGTTAATTTTAACATGCTTAAATCGACCAAACTTCACCGCTATTAGTTTTTTTTTAATTTGTTAAATTTGCTTACCTTTAGGGCGTTCTGGTGCAGGCTTCCGTAAACCGTGCAGTGGAATATCGCCGCCTTTTTGGATGACTTTATAGACTTCTTTCTGTTCTAGCGGACTCAATTGTTGAGCTGTTTCATCCTTGCGTTTAAACACCAAAGTGGAATCGCTCTCGTAACCGGATTCTTTCAAAGCTCTGCAAAATTTCCGATTATTACCTCTATGAAAGACTGTAAAGGTTGCTCAAGATAAGCAATTATATGGCAATTCGATAAGGCATCTCCAAAAGCACAAAACTTGTTTCTAGCCACATTACCCCAGCTACTTGCAAATTTTGCAAAAATTTGGACATTATTTCACCAAAACTAGTTCATTTCATATTATTAACTATAGAAAGTAAGTTTGGTTGCAACACCCTTTTTTGAGTGTAAAATGTAGTTTTTTAGAATTTTTGGGGCCAGGAATATATTAGTATTTAGAAATTTTGTAATTTTTGAGATATTTTAGGTCTTCATATAATCGAGCCAAGCCCTTTAAAATTGTACTTACTGATTGATAAAACTTTTGGTGTGTGGTACCCGTTTTTGTTGTTCAAGATGCTGTAATAATAAATTCAATTAAAATTGAAGAAATTTAACAAGATGCACATTTTAAAATTTGCTTGTAAGCTCATGCTTTAGATTTATTGTTTTTTGATAAATTATAATTGAGCCCTTACAGATTTTGCTAAAGCCCTGGTGAACATATAATCATAACTTGGTAAAGTTGAATTGTCGTCAATCCACTGTTATATTTCCAACAAAACAAAACAAAATTTTGTTAGAATTATAAGCGATTATAAGAGAATCAAAATGTTAGAAATCTACACAAAATAGACCAATAATTACAAAAAAAAGATAGCCTACCCCATCAAAAATGTCCATAACTTCGTCCCACCACTAGAATGGAAACAATCAATTTATTCATGGAATAATCACAAGCATTTGAATTAAAGAACCGATTTTGAACATGCTCAAGCTTTGATCGATACCTCTTTTCAATTTAGTACCGAAAAATTCAAAAAATTACCTCTTTGGCCTCTTTTTCGGAAATTGAAGAGTGCCCAGGCGTGTAATTCTCAATACGTCCCGGCTCATTTTTGTACGGATCGTGCTTTATCCAATCCGAAGTAGATCTAAACGAATTGAAAATTAAATTACTACCAACTTCAAGAAAATAAATTCCACCAACTTTATGTCTGCAGCTCTAGGCATTGTGGAAGACAAATTGTAATCGTTTTCTTTATATGGAAGACGTCTTCTATCCAATGTTGCGTACCTGGTATAATCACTAAAATCACTATCATAAGCCGCTCCAGGTTCAGGCTCTGATAAATAACCGGACGAGTATGGATATTGTGCTGTAAATATTTATTTAGTTAAGAAATGAGGCGAATAGTTCAAATTTTATCTTATCATAAAATGAACTTTAAAGTTATAATAATTAATTATCCAATAATTACCTCGTTTTTGTCGATAACGTACAGTCACATATTCGTCTAGAAAATTCAAATTCGAATTAAATTCTATCTAGATGGCAATTTGTAAAACTTACCACGATGGGGTCTTTGTCGATGTATCGTATCGTACATCTTTTTGTACCATTTCGATTGATTTGCATCTTTTATCTCCTGTTCCATTATATTAATGATAATGACAAATCGATTCAATTGTTATCTGATAAGAGTTATCAAATAGACTTACCGATCTCAAAATCAAAGGCATTCCATCCGTAGTAGTCGGTCCTATACCGTCGATTTTTCGCGCGTTTAAATCGGCCATTTTGCTAGATTCGCTTCTAATTTGGTGTCCTAAAATTAATTTTTTGAAAATCTCGACAATTTCGATAAATTATCACAATTACGAATCTCGTTCGATTTCAAACTAGATCGATCTTGATCTTGGTCGATATAAGTGGCGCCTTTTGGCAACTGGCCTTCTGTGGGGGCAAATTTTTTTAAATATCCACGATTATTTCGAAAATCGATTATACCTCTGGCTTTTTGTAGTAGCGTTATGGTGGGGTTTTGGGCTTTCGGTAGCCGGGACGTTGAAAAATCACCAAAACCGGATATTGGCGCCGAATGACTAGTTGGAAGACGTTTCTGTGGGGTCGGTAGTTCTTTTGGAAGATTATCCGAAATTGTTTCCTAATTATTGGGGGAAAAACGTTAACAAATGCGGAAATGACGCCTTGTGAAACGCTAACACTCGTATAAAGTTTCACAAAGGCCGTTTCCACACTAATTCTACGATTGAAAACAAACACTAGAGAGATTATGCTAAAATTTAGCCTGTTCTAGTACAGAAAATAGGCATTTTCGAGGCGTAGTTTCTATTCAATCGCAGTTAGAATTATTTAATTATATTAATGATTACTTCGTTTTTAGTGTAGTCTTTTCGGCTTAAAACAGGCGATTCGAATTTAACTGGACGAAATTCTTTACGTTCAACAATCGGACTAGTTGTGGCACTCTTTGGCGTCCATATTGGTGCAATTGGTTCATCTTTAACAGCCTTTTTGTTCTCCTCTTGGAGTTGTTCTTGTTTCTGGCCAGGCGACCAAACACCTAAATTTATCGAAATAAAACGAATTAATTTCGACAATTTAATAAATGAGAATTGTTGCAAGCAAGTTAGTTGAATTGTTATTATTGTCAATCTCAAATACCGGATGAATTCAACGTTTTGTAGTCTACTTAAACTGTCTGTTTGATTGAAATTGGTGATTTTTGTGGGTGTTCTATTGGTGAAGTTGAAATTTCATGTCAATATTATAGCTAATTATAAACAATGGTTACGAGGTTGTATGCTTTTAAAAATAGACTCGATAAAAGCAAAATTTTATAATTATAGCTTTAATACAGGAAAAAAATCGGATTTCCTATTTGTGTTAATTTCCATTTCCAACCAAAAATAACTATTGTAGCTTTCAACATTGTGTGCCTTATGGTTTAAGTTTGGGATATAAACGAAATTTCACACTTTATTATCGAATTTAATTAGAGTGGCACAATTTTAAATAAAACCCCCAATAAAAATAAGATTAGCCTTTTTTTTAACGTACTTGCAGTAGGTGCGGTAGCCTTAAAATTGGGCGCCGGTGTAATCATTTTAGTAAATTTTCCCTTTCAACAATTTCACTTGACTGTTGGAAATGGCATCGTCAACAACAACTGTAATCACTAATGAGCGTCGTGACGCCAGTTGGGAAACTGTTTTTGAACTGTACACGAATTTAGAATTGGTTCTAAAAACACACAAACACTCGCACACATACAAACATACAAAAATACAGTTGGAAAATGGTCGTTATTGGACCAACTGACCGACTAAATTTGATGAATTGCCTACAACTCAATAATGAAGATTTGTTCCGTTTAATTTGAAGACAATTACTAGGTTGGTGGTAAGTTGTTGGTTTAATTTTAAAGTAATTTGATTCAATTGAACGATTATGAATGGAGGTGGTGGCTGGTTTTATAAATAAAATCTGAAATAGAGGATGATAATTACCACACACCAAATAAATTTAGAATGATAAAGATTTTATTAGTAAATCGTCATGCAAAATGGATGTTGATATACGGCGGGTTCCATCTAAATGTAACTAGTTGTTAAGGCATTCGAAAAATATTCTAAAGATTCGTAAAAATAGGAAGATCTAGTAAAATTGGAACTTCGTAGCTCATTGGAAAACTGGTGAAAAGTCGATTTGATCCGACTATGTCGCGATTTTCGCCAACCAACCGCACAGGTACAGTGCTCCATATAAATACAGTGAAAGTTGGACCATGTAGCTCATTGGGAAATGAGTG